>JASAND010009568.1:0-13582 GCA_030248195.1 Trissonchulus latispiculum | reverse complement strand
TTAGATAAATTTGGAGCCATCTGTTAGGCGTAAGTCTGACGGGGAGGAGCTACCGGAATAGCACAAACGTCACCCGGTTACATCACCACCCCTTTAAAAACGCGAACGTCCCCGTTCTATATTCAAAGAATGTAAACAAAAGAAAAAAGACGCATATACTCAAAATAGGAAAGGCAGAGAAAATGTAAGTTAAGGTTGTGAAAAATTAAACTTTTCCTTTACGGCTACCTGTTTCTTTGTTTACACAAGGCGTATGCCCTCAAGGTTGAGTTCTTTAGGCACGACCATGACTTTTGCCCGGTCAGGAATTTGTATACGCCCACAAACATGTGTAGATGGCAGAGATGACGAATTCCTAAATCGTCCGCTAGATTCGTGGAGCTAGGCGGGAGTTGGGGTAGGTGACCAGATATAGGTAAAAGTAGCGGAAGCGGATAGTTGGATGGCAGGATGTCAGTTGAGGTTTTCATCATGGGACGTAGCGCCGAGTAGGTATGTGGTGGCTGGTCCAAAAGCGAGTGCGAAATCGCTACCGATGACTTTTCTGCTTCATTGGATGCTGATACCGTTTTAGATGATTCAGGTGTAACGGTATTCGTAGAATGCTGTGCGGGAAGACGAGTTTGCTCCGTAGCCGCAACGGCAGTGGTCGCAGCAGAAGCAGGCGGTTGGGCCATGGTAGCAGGCTTAGTGGTTTGGATAGGCTGTTTGTCCGGGGTTAGGCTGCGGACAGACGTACCAGCCGATGGCGATCTTGTGGAGTCCGTTTCGTCGTCTATCAGAGAGATATGGCCACCCGGCGTACAGGAATGCGAATTGGGGGACAGAGCAGAACATGAACGACTGCGGGAGGTGGACCTACGTTCGTGAGTGGTGCCGGAGAGCGAACACGTGGCGATGGGTTTGTAGGTCGAGATTCATTCCGGGAGGACCGACCCGTAGTCGGACGATGCTGAGCATCAGGTTGGTCGCTGAAATAAGGTTGCACCAAGGCGAACCGTGGCTTCTCCAGTTCCCAACATTGGAACAGACGAGATGTACCGTCAGGCGAGAGATGGTAGCAAGGCTCGGGGGGAGTCATAAAGATGGCAAACGTGGAGACTTTATGGATCTGGGTGAAATCGAGCTAATGTCGGGAGGTAGTTAAGGTATAACTTCTGGCATTTTCTCCGGAGAAACGTGTCGCGTGCGACATCAGTTTCGGCCGGAAAAGGTGAATTCCGGCGAAGAAAATGTCCTGATACGTAAATAGAAATCGGTTGCTGCGTCAGGTAGTCGTGAACCGACAATATGTCCTTCTCCCAGTCAACAGGTCGCGAAGTTGGCCGATGCCACTGTGAACAATCAGGTAGGTATACTGGCTGACATCGATGCCCCGAAGCATGGCAGGAAGATGGTGAAACTGGAACCGATCTCGGCAACTTACGGATCCACATTCCACAGCGCGTAGATATTTGAGATCAGCATATCCAAATATGAGTAAGGTTTTGGGTGGCGAATCCAACACGTGACGAAGGCAGAGTTCATGGAGATTATATATACGTAAACAGATTCCTAAAACGTAGAATAAAGAAAATATAACAAAATAAACAAATAAATGATTTGTGAAATCCCGAGTAGACTAGTGTGTAAGCCTGGTAACTACGAGAGTACTCGTAAATGCAAGCAGGCTACATATGTACTAACTATCAACCTACCTAATCCTAGTGCATCTAGGTATAGTTCCCAAGCTACACTGGTGCTCAAAAATGTGCAACCATGTTGATTGCAGTGCAGACAGATGACGACTGCGTAAAGACTGTCCATCCAGCTGCTTAAATAGGGGCTGACAGACCTAATTTGCACATTGTCTCTCAAAAAACTCATCCCTAAGCTAGCCCTATGTTGAAGATAAGACTTCTTTAATGGAGAAATGATTCATACTGCAATGGACATACTAAAACCCTTTTTATACATTCCTGCTCCAGCAGGAATAATAAGTGTCTAAGCTAGCCCTGTGTTGAAGGTAGGGCTTCTGAAATGGAGAAATGACTCAGATGTAACACTTCCCTACTCTATTAAAATTCTAAGATTTCACCTTCGACCTAGCAGTTCTATCTCTCAATAACTGTCACACAGACTTACTTCTTGCCTGCTATACCCCTAAATTCTCTTCTCTACACAACGCTTTCAACCTTTCACCTTTATTCACCCAAAAGCCACTTCGGGCTGCACAGTAAGTTTACCGAAAAATAACAAATGTGGGTGCTTCCTTTTAAAGTCCTTTGCGTGAATTTTTTCTGTGTCTCGTGGTACTCAAGTGTAAATTCACATCTATCCAGACGTAGGTATTTTATTGGGCGTTTAGCTCACAACTTCGCTGGTGTAGGTCTTTGGTAGCGAATTTTTACAATGGTCTATTAGTTTAATAAACTTGTTTACAGACAGTAGGTAGATTTGGAGCCATCTGTTAGGCGTGCGTGTGACGGGAAGGAGCTACCGTATCGCGCGAACATCACCCAGTTACAGACATTAAAATACTTGCGATTCGTTAACTAAAGTCTGACCAAAAAATGTAGGGAGCGAAATTGTTTTCTTTATACTGAACTACCGGTACATTTTTTGCTGCAGCAATGTATATATTTTCTGAACCGTCATGGCAAGAACTTTCTTTTGGTTGAGAAAAATTTTTTAAAAAATTAAAATTCGTCAAAAGAAGCCGATTTTTTAAGTTTTGAAAGACCAGTAGAAGCAAGGAACTAGCCGATCGGTGGAAAATTAGCCCATGTCCAAAACATATGGAATCCCGAATATCAGCTGATTTCGTCAAACATTGCGATAGTTATTCAATTTTTTCGATTTTCAAAATCCTTTGATCTTTGCCGCTTTTCCAACTTTGACTGGCTATTACTCGCGACTCATTCAATGTAAAAATTTTTTAATTAGATTTTCAGGACCGCTTACGTGTCAGCTTTCATGTGATATATGTAGTTTTTCAAAATTTGAAAATCGGTTTTTTTCGAAAAATACAACTTTTTGACCCAAAATTTCGACAAAGCGAATCCAGCAAAAGTGGGTGAAAATAACATTATCATAAAGTTTAATCTGAGCTAAATCCAACGATATAAAGTTTTCGTGGCTACGACTTATATTGCATCCGCAACGAATTTTTAAACAATTTCCCTTTTTAGCCGGTTTTTGGCTAGTTTACACTATTTGCGGCAAATCAATGTACAATATAGCACAACTTTTAAGAAATCAGCTGAAATAGGAAATAGTTTAAAAATTCGTTGCTGTTGCAATTTAAGCCGTAGCCACAAAACCTTTATACCGTTGGATTCAGCTCTGATTAAACTTTATGATAATGTTATTTTTACCCACGTTTGCTGGATTCGCATTGTCGAAATTTTGGTTCAAAAAGTGGTATTTTTCGAAAAAATCGATTTTCAAATTTTGGCAAACCACATATATCACATGAAAGCTGACACGTAAGCGGTCCTGAAAATCCAATTAAAAAATTTTTTGCATTGAGTGAGTCGCGAGTAATGGCCAGTCAAAGTTGGAAAAGCGGCAAAGATCAAATGATTTTAAAAATCGAAAAAATTGAATAACTATCGCCGTTTTTGACGAAGCCAGCTGATATTCGGGATTCAATATGTCTGGGACATGGGTTAATTTTCCACCGAACGGCTAGTTCCTGGCTTCTACGGATCTCTCAAAACTTAAAAAATCGGCTTCTTTTGATGAATTTTAATTTTTAAATAAATTTTTTCAACCAAAAGAAAGTTCATGCCATGACGCTTCAGAAAATATATACATTGCTGCAGCAAAAATGTACCGGTAGTTCAGTATAAACAAAACAATTTCGCTCCCTACATTTTTTGGTCAGACTTTAGCTTAGTAATACCAAGAGTGCATAATTGCACTATATATAAGAACAAGAGTAAAGCAACTAGAGGGCTCCTCTTCTTGACATTACGTAACGGTACTCCAACCACAAAACGTGAATGTTCCCCCGTTTGGGAGGGCGGTCGACCAAGTCGACAGCGCATAGCCCCCTCCTTTTGGTTTTGGGAGGGGGTCGGGGTAGCAGACCAAAGGTCCCCGTTTGTTGGGGGGGAGGGTAGCCAACAGCCAATCAGATTGCAGAGACCCTCTCCTCGTTTGGTGGGGGGGGGGGGGTAGAGCAGAGGATTACGGTAGTTTTTGTCCTATTCGAAAATGGGTCCCCGTTTGGTGGGGGATAGCAAAGAGAGGTCCCCGTTCGGTGGAGGGGGAGGGTAGGCAAAAGGGGTCTCCGTTTGGTGGGGGGGGGGTAGCAGAAAAGAGGTCCCAGTTATGGGGGGGGTCGCCAACAGCCAATCAGATTCAGTCATTCCTAGCCTAACTTTGCGACCCCTCCCCCAAACGGGGACCTCCTTCTGCCTACCCCCCCCAACCAAATAGGGACCTCTTTTTGCTATCCCCCACCAAACGAGGAGGGGGTATGCTTGTCGATCCCCCCACCAAAAGGGGGAACTTTCGCGTATTGTGGGCGGAGCACCGTTACGCAATGCCAAGAAGAGAAGCCCTTTGGTGTCTTACTCTTCTTCTATAATATAAAGGAATTAATTATGACTCTTGGTAATACTCTCCAACTTGCAAGTTATTTGTCAAAACTCAGTTGTCAGTGCGCGAACGTCTACTTCCTAAACAGGCCATTCCTCAATTCAAGCATATGCGATCAGCTTTTCGTAAGGTGGTGACTGATGATGCACTAAACACGGTTGAAGTGACTTTAAGTAATACAGGCAAACAGATACAAGTTTAAGTAATATCTAGTTGATGAAAATGTTCTGTCAGAAAAGCTTTCTTGTTCAAACAAGAGCAGATAGTTCTGTCTATCTGAGACTACAAACTATCCTTTCTGTTAGGTTTAAATACTGCTTAAAACTATACAAACTAATTAATGAATGTAGTTGTTAGAAAGACTATTCTTGTGTGGCCCCATGTATATGAATACATGCCCCTAAACAACAATTCGGCGTTTTTAAGATTTAGCTACAAAAGTTCTTTAACTTATCCTTTTATATAATACTGTCATCTTTCACCAAGTCTTGGTACGAATCCCTGTTATATGTAATTCCCGTTGTCAAAACATCATTTTTGATGGAGCCTTGTCGGGGCCGTGCTTTATGCATGGGACCGTGACAGGGCCGTGTTTTATGTACGGGATCGTAATGGGGCCGTGTTTGTATGTGGGGCCGGAGCCGGGGCCGTGCTTTATGCACCCGGTCCGGGGCCGGAGCCTTTAACCCAGGGGACTTTAACTTCTGTCCAGCTTGGATCGTGGTCGTTTGACCAGCAGTGTTCTACTATTCGATTGAGCATTCAGTAGATCTACTATTAGAGTCCAAGTTCTGATAGCCATGTGTCAGTTATATCAATGCGTTGTTGACTATGAGCCAGCTCACCCTGCTTTTGCATCCATATTGTTTCCTTAATTTCTCTCTTGATTTCTTTCTTTGGCCTACCTTAAATTCTGTCTACTTTGGTCCGTGGTCGTTTGACCAGCAGTGTTCTAGTAACCCACTTTTGTATACTTCACCTTTCTCGTATGCTTTCTTGTATTCTTTTAGTCTGTGACTCAGAGGTCTGCTTGTTTCGCTATCTTTTCGCAGTCATTGCCAGATACTTCGTATACACAACCCTTAATATCAGTTCCTTTGGGTCCTTGCTTGCTTAATCGTGATCTCAATGTGTCGCGACTGCTGAACATTAGCTTTACACCATAGCAAGAGTACAAAATGATAAGAGTATGACACTAAGCCTAGTCTCTGTTATCAGAGCAAAAACTATGCTCTGTTCGCTAATGGTGGACCCCCACAAATTGGACCCGTCACTGCAAAGAAATTTAAGCGCTATGTTTGTGTTCTAAAGCTCGCAACGGACGCACATTTTGTTGAGTTTATACTGATCACAAAACTCAACACATTGAACCAACTGAGTAGTTGTGTTTTCGAGCTTTAGAACACAAACTAGCGCTTAAATCTGTTTGAATTGATGGGAGCAATTTCCAGGGGGGGGTCAGCCGTTAGCGAACAGAGCATAGTTTTTGTTCTGATAACAGAGACTAGGCTTAGTACTCTTATCATTATGAACTCTGGACCATAGGAATTACAGATTCTGTTCAGTTTGTCTGTAATTACTGTTGGCTTCTCTGCTTTCGCCTTGCAGCTTGGGAAAGGCTGCTGAGGCAAATACCCTGCTAAGTAAACTTAACAGATGTTCCAAAAAACACGAATGCTTCAATTAACCACACAGCTATTAACTAATCAATAAGACCACTTAAGGACACCACTTGCAGTGAACGATCAAATCTCAGTCCAAGTAACTAAAGTTTAAATCCTTTTTTGCGCTTTCCTCCCCCTTCAAAAAACGTAAACCGGAACGGTTAGATACAAGATATATGCATTTATACACAACTGGGTACCGAAATACGTGAACCAAGCGAGCAATACAACTAACATAAATAAAAGTCGTCAAAGATTCTTTGAAGTAAACTGAATGCATCATTGCACAGAATCAGCCCCAAATTGAACTTCTGCAAGAAAGATAAATTAGAAAATTAAGTTAGAAAATTTTCCGCAAATTAGGAATACGACACTGAAAGAATTAGCTTGTCACTCAAGTATTAGCAGTCGTGCACCTTTCGTGAAGCCAGGACGCCTCAGTGCGACAACCAATACTCGCACAATGGGACACTGTCTAATTCTTTCATTAGGCATGGTGAAGTGGAATTAATTGTCTGTTAAAGAAGCCTGTACGCCTCAACAATCTCCTCCTCACCATGTCTGTTTCCTAAAGTCCACGGTTGCCGACAAGTTCCACGTTTAACAACTACCGCAACGTACACACGCTAGAACATGCGGAAGCTCAAACAACATCAGCGGAAAACTTGACTGGAAGAAGAAATAGGACAGAGAAACGAGAAGTGGTGGCCAAAGAAGTTTGATATATTAGAAAGCTAGAAAAGTTTTCCGCTGAGTGTACCGCTAGGTAGTCGCCCGTAAATTGTTAACGTGGGCCACGAATTCTTCAGCAGTGTCTGGATCCCGGACTACATAGTTTACTGGGGTTGTTCTAGCACGTATTACTAACACAAACACCTTACCCCATTTAGACTCAAATTTCTTCCGAGGCCCCATAACTCTGAGCCGGACAGGCTGCCCGATGCGCAAAGCACCACGATCCCTACAATGGTTGTAGGTTCTTTGTTGCCTTTCCTGAGCGACGGCTGCATTTGTACTTACTGAAGCATTAGCCGCTTTCAAAGCCTTCTGAAGGGCTTCATATTGTTCGTCACCTGCAGTGTAGTCTACTGGGGTCTCAAGGGTAGCATCTACGGGTAACCGTGGCCACCTCCTACAACAGCTGAAAAGGCGAAAACTTTGTTGACTCTTGTAAACTGCTGTTGTACGCGAATACTGCATATGGTAACCATTTATCTCAAGACCTGCGGTTACCAGCCGTAAGCGTGCTCAAGGTATCGACCAAGGTCCTGTTAAATCGTTCTACCTAGCCGTTTGATTGTGGATGGTAAGGGGTTGAATGCACCTGCCTTACCCCTAACTCCTTCGTTGTATGGCTTAAAACCGCGGCATAAAGGCTTTTCCTCGATCGGACTGCAAAATCAGGGGACATGAATGTTGGAACAATATTTCGTCCGCCAGCAGCCGGGATACAGTACGGGAATCGGCTTTAGGAACGGCACAAGCAACAGCCCACTTCGTAAAATAATCGATAAAGGTGACAATGAATCGGTTTTTACGCTGCGTTGAGGGTAAGAGACCAACAATGTCCACGCAAACCTATCGAATGGACCAGTTATCGGAATTGACACTAAAGGAGCCTTCGGGTGATTGGAAGACTTGGAAACTTTGCACCGTTCACACCTGCGGCAAAATTCTTCGACATCACGAGCCATAGACGGCCAAAAGAACCGCGGCGAAATTCTTGCCAAAGTGCGTTTTGAACCAAAGTGACCGGCCAATGGAGAGCTGTGACACTGCTCCAAAATATGCGTCCGCAGACTTAGGGGTACTACCAAGAGTACATAATACTAAGAGTATGCCACTAGGCAAGCTCTATGTTATCAGAGCAAAAACTATGCTCTGCACGCTAACGGCCCACCCCCCCCCCCGCAAATCAGACCCTAGTGACCCCCCCCCCGCAAATCAGTACCTAGTCGAAACGGGGGTACGCTCACTCGCTCTATGTTTATGTGCTTAAGCTCGAAAACACAAGCAGTGCGTGCGCGAATTTTGTGCCTGCTTCGAGCTTTAGAACATAAACATAGCGCTCAAAATTCTTTGAAGTGAAGGGTCTAATTTGCGGGGGGGGGGGGGCCGTTAGCGAGCAGAGCATAGTTTTTGCTCTGATAACATAGAGCTTGCCTAGTGGCATACTCTTATTATTATGTACTCTTGGTACTACTAAACGACGTGATTTCTGCCGTCTACTGAACTTATACAATAGGTCTTCTACTATGCAGAAATCCGACGCTTTTCCCGTCTCTAAGGTCCTAGAAGTATCATTGCAGTAGTCGTCAGCCGCTTGTGCATCTCTGACCTCTTGCGACGACAGCCCACCAATATGCTCAGCATAGATATCTGACGCAATGGGATTCCTGGACAGAAAATCTGCATTGCTATTAGAGGATCCACGTCTATACTGAATTTCATTGATGTCATACTGACCCAAATCCATGGCCCATCTAGCAATACTACCTCGAGGATTCTTAATAGACTTAAACCACTGTAAAGGACAATTATCTGTCACAACTTTAAATCGACGCCCGTAAAGGTATGGCCTAAATTTCTCATCAACGGCCCAGTGAATGGTCAACGCCTCTTTCTCAATGGTGGAATAATTTCTTTCCGAAGGCCGTATAGATCTGCATAGGACACTACATGCTCAACGTCATTATTAATATGAGACAAAACAGCTCCTAGTCCATTCTCGTTTGCATCAGTGAAAACTACAAAATCAGAACCGAAGTCAGGTCGACTCAATATAGGCTTACTCAGCAATGTTTACTTAACATAGTCAAACGCCTGCTGACATTCAGCACTCCAAACAAATTCAGAGTCTGCTTTTAAAAGTTTATTCAAACAAGCAACCTTTTTGGAAAGCCTAGGGATGAGATGTCGATAATAAGATGCCAGACCGATGAAGCTGTGAACTTCTTTCTTCGACTTCGGAGCTGGCAACTTGCGCACTGCATCTAATTTGGATGGGTCCGGCTCGATTCCATTCCGAGAAACCAAATGACCTAAGTAAACTACTTGTTCCTGGCAAAACAAACATTTCTTGCCCTTTAGCTTGAGGTTAGTACCCTTTAACATGGTTAGAACTTCTCTTAGACGAGCTAAATGGTCTTCAAACGCAGCTGAGTAAATTATGATGTCGTCGATGTAAACTAAACAGGTTTTCCACTGAAGACCTCTCAACACAAACTGCATCATTCTCTGGAATGTTGCTGCAGCGTTGCACAAACCAAAAGGCATGACATTAAAATGGTACAACCCGCTCCGGCAAATAAATGCCGTTTTCTCCTTACCCTCTTCCGCCATTGGAATTTGCCAATAGCCGGAACAGAGGTCTAGGCATGTAAAGTACTTTGCCGTGCCTAGGGCATCCAGAGATTCGTCAACACGTGGAATTGGGTGCGAATCTTTGCGAGTGATGTCATTCAGACGACGAAAATCGATACAAAACCGATCTGAACCGTCCTTCTTTTTGACAATAACTACGGGTGCCGCCCATGGACTAGAGACGGGCTGATTACGCCTCGCTCAAGCATTGTTTCTATGTTGTCACTTATAACGTTCTTACGTGCTTCAGGTTCACGATAGTGTTGAAGCTTAATCGGAGGGGAGCTCCCTGTATCGATTCGATGTTCGATGACGGTGGTTTTTCCAACGTCCTTATCGTCCTTCGAAAATCTGTCTTGAAACTCATAAAGAAGAGATCGCAGTTGACCCAGTTGCTCGCCCGATAAGTGCTTATCTAGGCCCTCCAACTTGACACCGGTCGGAAGTATGGGAACTTGTTCGACTGCAACAATTGCATTGAATTCTGCTCTCTCGACATGGCCATCATCGCAAAACTGGCGAACTTCGCCGATGTAGGAGTTAACCTCTCCTAATGAGGTGCCTTTTCTAAGTTTTAACGGTTTGCTACAAAAATTAACAATGCGAACAGGAATTATGTCAGAGTTTCGTACAAGAGCTCAGGCTATTAAAGGCTGAATCTGTGAGAAACTGCGGAATTCAGTTGAAGGCTCAAAAAGTAAAGTATCTGCATCGTGCACATCACTATGAGGCGCGGCAGAGACCACAAACTCCGTGAAAGGGGTAACAATCAAAGACTCTGACAAAATAACTGAGATTGAATTGTTGCAAGAATCGGGTTTCGAACGTTTTCGAGAAGTTGTATGATGAAAGTTCCCCAAAGATTTCCCTAAAGTATCTAGCTTGCAAGACTGTTCTTCATATGAAGTACATAAAAAACTAACTGCATCGCCAGTTTGCTTAATGGCGGAGTTTAACTCGGAAAGTTTGGACGTATCTAGAATTAATTGTTGATTTACAAAATCCAGCTGAAAAGGCTTCCCATAAAGAAAATTAGTTCCCAGAATAACGTTAAATCGAGTTTTTAACTACATAAAAAGAGCAATTATATGAACGATTCGCCAGTGCCACGCGGAATTTAATGACTCCAAGAACAACTAGTGGACTGCCGGTTACTCCTACTGGGCTACAACACAAAGAGCGCTCAAGGGTCGGTCGACTAGGCAAACATTTCCCGAAAGATTCACTAACGACAGAAATACTAAAGCCGATATCAAGTAAAATAGCAGAAGCAATGGAATCAACAAAACCAGAAACAACAAATGGACTGCTAACTAATGAAAAATGATTGACGGATGCAGAAATCATATTACAAATACAAAAACAAAAAGAACATAAAGAAAAATCATTGCCGGGGCAAAGGAATTGATTACGATTAGAATTGAAAAATCAACTGCACAATCTAACCCCTCACCTGCTCGAGCCAAGGAAGGGCTGACTAATTTCCCGATCCGTTATATCCACCACGACGGCCTCTGCCGCTCCTACCTCTGGCAAAAGGATGCCGTTGCCCTCGGTCAAAACAAGGCTGACTCGGGCAACGCGACGCAAAGTGCCCATAAGCACCACAACTAAAACATGTGCTAGTGCCTGAAACATTCTGGGCGTAGGAAGTTTGGGACAATTGAGAATTCCTATTTGAGCTCTGAACGACTGCCAATTGACCCAACTGTTGTGTCAGAGCACCAAAAGACACGGTTAGCTGTTCCAATTTTTCCTCCTCCTTGAACAAGCGCTGAGAGGAACTGTCAACTGTAGAACTTGACGGAACCGCTGAAACCATTGCTAATTAAAGTTAGCTAACTAAGTAACTAAAGCTTAAGTCCTTTTTGCGCTACACTCCTATGGCCTTGGTCTGGTTCTTCGAGCAGATATTGCTTCCTTATTACTTTAGCAGGATAGCCGTTTGCTCGGAATGTTTCCTATAGTATGCGCTCCTCCTTCCTTTTCAGCTGTGGTTCCTGACAAAAGCCTGTTGCTCTGCTGTGGAGGCATCTTATCATGCCACTTTTCACACACTTCGGATGGATTTAGTCGTAGTGTAGCTACCGGTTTGTGAAGCTTTTTCCTATTCACAGATGTCTGAATACCTCCACTGGTCTTAGCTATGTCCACATCCATGAATACTAACTTATTGTTATCTTCCAGCTCAGTTGTTAGCTTGATTGCTGGATCTTGCGTGTTTAGGTGATCTTTAAAGTTTCCCAGTTCTGTAACGGATCAAGGCTGGACATGGTCAACCTTTCCGTTGCCGGCGGCTGTAGCTAAGCTAGCTACCCGCTTGGCTTTGTATATATGTGGAGGATAGAAAATTTGAAATGTTAGGTTAGAATATGGAATGGACGGAATTATACCTTGAACTGAGAATTGAGCTGCTGCAATTGAGTGATCTGTTAATTACTGTATTTTTAACTGTGTATTTTTCTGATGTATTTTTTAACTAATTCTGCATTTGTTAACTGATTCCGCATTTGGTGATTATTTTTCTGATGTATTTTTTAACTGATTCTGCATTTGTTAACTGATTCCGCATTTGGTGATTGCCGTTTTGACTTTTTAAAATGTTGGGTTGTTTTGATGGAATGTCCCTTACTTTTCTGTATTAGCTAGGTATGGTACGGTTTCTAGGAAATAGAGTATTTGTCATGTTTTGGTGTTTTGGATTTGATAGTGTAGTCTGAATATGTCTCCAGTTTTGCGGTTCACTGTTTGATGCTGTTTGCTGAATCGTATTTTGATTAGATCTGGTCGTATTTGCAGGAAAATTGAAAAGAAAGTACCTTTTGGAAATTTATGGGTTTGTTTACGAAAAAGCTCAAAATTTGGGGACTTATCTCCCCAGGAAACTAAGTGGGGTTAATGCGTCCAAGTTTGGGATTTTTGGGAGCCTACTTCACCCCACGAGCTGAGTTCATACGTCACAGAGAGGTGACGTATGATAATACACACACGCACCAAACGCACTACACGAAAGGGAGCCGCGAGCTCCGCCTTACACGTCACCCACCTTTTGATTGACAGGTCTTCCCCAAACCTTGAAAATTTTCCCAAATTTCAAATCAGTCGTGGTTTGGCCGCCGTTGAAGTTAGTCGTTCCTGCTGTTTTTGGCTTTGCGTCTTCTGTTGGTATTACGTACAACCGAGGGCCCGTGTGGGAGAGACCGGTTGGTACTTGTTTCTGATCTGTTAACCGAGGGCCCGTTATTGGGAGAGACCGGTTAGCATTGTATTTAATTTTGTACCGGGGCAGCCACGACTCGAGTTATTTCTTTACCTTTTCTCTGATTGCCTATTTCCTATTTCTGTGCTTACCTATTCTCCAACCTGCGAAGGACCTGTCATCGTTTCCGTGGATCTCACACGACGCACACACAAGGATTCAGGATTCAACAAGGTAGCTTGACTTGTGAGTTTGACTAGCCAAGAGTGCGAAAAGGAAATATTATGCAAACTGAGTTTTTAAAAAGCGGTCATTAAAACTTGAGGATTAGAAATTGAATCGTGATCTAACTTAATTCAAACCGTCTGTATTGTGCCTGTCTGTTCTTGTATTGTTTGGTATCCTGTGCGTTCGTACCTATGTATCCGTATCTTGGTAATTTTAAATTGTAGATAATCTGATGAATTGTATAATTATAATTGTTGACCCTTTAATTAAACTAATAATTTAATTTATTCGTGAATTGGCTTTACCTGCGCGTGAGCGAGAGAGTGTGAGCGAACCAAAGTTTAGATCGCTAGAAAATAGGGACATAGACTGCAAGTTGAGTATCTGGCTCTGTTGTTAGTTAGATTATTAGTACGACCCCTGTGTATGCTATTGAATGGTTCGGGAATCGCTTGTATCGAGCCAGTATACAACGTAGATCCTTCTCGGCTTGTGCTGAATCTGTAGAGAAAGGAGGATTGAAACGACCCCCAAATACCCT
>JASAND010009567.1:0-23097 GCA_030248195.1 Trissonchulus latispiculum | reverse complement strand
ATATATATATATATATATATATATATATATATATATATATATATATATATATATATATATATATATATATATATATATATATATATATATATATATATATATATATATATATATATATATATATATATATATATATATATATATATATATATATATATATATATATATATATATATATATATATATATATATATATATATATATATATATATATATATATATATATATATATATATATATATATATATATATATATATATATATATATATATATATATATATATATATATATATATATATATATATATATATATATATATATATATATATATATATATATATATATATATATATATATATATATATATATATATATATATATATATATATATATATATATATATATATATATATATATATATATATATATATATATATATATATATATATATATATATATATATATATATATATATATATATATATATATATATATATATATATATATATATATATATATATATATATATATATATATATATATATATATATATATATATATATATATATATATATATATATATATATATATATATATATATATATATATATATATATATATATATATATATATATATATATATATATATATATATATATATATATATATATATATATATATATATATATATATATATATATATATATATATATATATATATATATATATATATATATATATATATATATATATATATATATATATATATATATATATATATATATATATATATATATATATATATATATATATATATATATATATATATATATATATATATATATATATATATATATATATATATATATATATATATATATATATATATATATATATATATATATATATATATATATATATATATATATATATATATATATATATATATATATATATATATATATATATATATATATATATATATATATATATATATATATATATATATATATATATATATATATATATATATATATATATATATATATATATATATATATATATATATATATATATATATATATATATATATATATATATATATATATATATATATATATATATATATATATATATATATATATATATATATATATATATATATATATATATATATATATATATATATATATATATATATATATATATATATATATATATATATATATATATATATATATATATATATATATATATATATATATATATATATATATATATATATATATATATATATATATATATATATATATATATATATATATATATATATATATATATATATATATATATATATATATATATATATATATATATATATATATATATATATATATATATATATATATATATATATATATATATATATATATATATATATATATATATATATATATATATATATATATATATATATATATATATATATATATATATATATATATATATATATATATATATATATATATATATATATATATATATATATATATATATATATATATATATATATATATATATATATATATATATATATATATATATATATATATATATATATATATATATATATATATATATATATATATATATATATATATATATATATATATATATATATATATATATTAGCAAAGAAGGGAGCTGCAGTTTCAAAGATTCTAAGTAATTATTTACCAGTTATCCATTTGTCAATTTATGTATACCTTAACAGAAAGTTTACCAGTTAACATTGCAACATACGGTTTCTGTACATATCGCAGTAAGCATATAAAATTTTATTTTTCTATCTAGATAGAAATAAAGTAAACCAGTCAGATCAGTAAAATATAACAAACAAAAGCTTTAAAATATCCAAGCATTACAAAACAAGTCAATTTTAACAACAATTTTTACAAAAAGGATGAAGCAAATTTTGTAGTTACATTTGTCTGAGTGGACAAGCTTTCTGTCCAAGTCAACGTGAATATGCGGGTATCTATGAACACTCTACATACTATAGAGGTGCAGGATTTTATAGTCGCATTGCATAATGCATACCGTCTGTAACCGTAAAATCGGCAGCCGTTCCAATAAGCTCTTCTGGCGTTCCCAACTCTTCCATGATTCTTTTCCTGATAATTTCTGCATCACTTTGCGTTAGCACGGCTCCAACCGTTTCAATGCTCACTAAGACAGCCGATACCTCCACATATTCTACTTCGTCACGTTTTCGCCTTCCAATCCATTCACTAGGCTCTACAAATGAAAAAGATTACTGTTTTGCTAAACTGTCTAAACAAGCACAATTATATATATATATATATATATATATATATATATATATATATATATATATATATATATATATATATATATATATATATATATATATATATATATATATATATATATATATATATATATATATATATATATATATATATATATATCAATGTTTCATTTACTTTTACAGGTCTTTTGAGAACTCTTTCAACGATTATAATTCAGTTCTTAGTGTCATTTTAGTATCCTGCAGCTGATTTGATTTTTCGTTGCTTTACTGGTTCGGATTTGGAACCCATAAGTTGTTCTTTAATTTCAGGTAAGCGTGAGAATTCTCGGTAATTCGCGGCATTTGTGAAAACTGCTAACCAAAATACATGCTATATATTTATAATTACTGCAGTAAAACAGGGATCAAGAAAGCATGTTTGAAATCCTTTTAGAAGTTATATACATTTTAAGCTTACCCTGTTAGATTATACTGAACTAAAGAAAAGTTACAATGAATTTCCTGCTCTACGACGCAGTAAACCAATATGCCTTTTCGGCAGGATCTACGACAACGTTTTGGTTCTCTTTGACCCTCTTCACTTTGAGCTAAATTGGTTAGGCTTTGCTATGTTTCCACAGAGTGGGAAGGACTCGGGTACCCGCATATTCACGTTGACTTGGACAGAAAGCTTGTCCACTCAGACAAATGTAACTACAAAATTTGCTTCATCCTTTTTGTAAAAATTGTTGTTAAAATTAGGCTTGTTTTGTAATGCTGGATGTTTTAAGCTTTTGTTTGTTATATTTTACTGATCTGACTGGTTTACTTTATTTATTTCTATCTAGATAGAAAAATAAAATTTTTGCCTTTTGCATTATGCTTACTGCATTATGCTCTCAGAACTCGGTAGTAATGTTGCAATGTTGGCCTATTTCGGGCCCGAGCCAGGCTTTACTTGTTAAGGCCATAACATAAATTGATATAAATGGATAGAAATGACCAAATAGTTATACTTAGAATCTTTGAAACTGCAAGCTTTCCACTTCATTTGAAACGGAAATATTAATATATATATATATATATATATATATATATATATATATATATATATATATATATATATATATATATATATATATATATATATATATATATATATATATATATATATATATATATATATATATATATATATATATATATATATATATATATATATATATATATATATATATATATATATATATCTTTGACTGCTGGCACAGACTTTGTTACGGATACTGGTATTGATATTTTTGTTGATTTGCCCCTTCCCTCCAGTTGTTTTCTTGTTCCTATGAAATGCGTTCGGCCGATCTTAAATCTTAGCCTTAAATCTTAAACTTAAGACCGTGCCGGTCGGTCCGTAGCTCAGGCTGGCCTCACTTTCTAGGCGGCGACGGACACTAGCAAGCAGTTGCTAGTTTAAACTCCAAGCTTCTCTCTTTACTTTTGTTTTCTCAAATCCCATGTTTTGATCAATTACCAAAATTTTGACTGTTCAGGAACTGTTTGCAAACATTTGTTTTTGTTTTGACCAATCCTGCGCACCGAAGTTATCGCTTGTATCTACGTACAGCTATGCTTCAGTATATTTCACGCATACTTCAGTTTATTCAAACAAGTAAAAACTGAACAAAACAAGATGAGGACCCTAAACTTTTGTAATAAACTTTCATAACCAGACTAAACGAGATCATAAAAAATAATGACAAATTGAAAGATTGTGTGGTACCGGATCTCGATTTCTGCACACTAATTGACTGGCCTTTTGTAAATCTGAAATTCAGTGCAATATATGCATGAAAAGAGCAGCCAAAATCCAAGACTTTAACTATATATTAATTCTGACTATGACCGATGGAACTGTTATCGCTATTTTGTTTGTCTTCCATTTGTCGTTACGTATTGAATTTTCATAAATCGATGTCACATCAGTTTAAAATTTAACAGCTAAAAAATAAGCAGTTTCGTTGTCAGATTCTGATACCACTGCAAAATGAGAAAATATTATTGAAATATTAAACTTTTGAAGAATTTTTAAAAAAACAGGTATTAGGTTTATGGAAATTGGTTTTATAAGAGAGCATACTTCTATTATAACTATGGACCACATCTTTTTTCTTATTTTTATGAACGACATTGAATGTCTGAAATTCATGGTGGCAAAAATATTTGCGGATGATACCAAAATTTATCTCACTTATATATTTAAGTCCTATCCAAAGTTGGCCTCAAGTTCAGTCCCAGCTGATTGGAGGATTCATTCTTAAAAAGACTCCTGTAGAAATTACAGGAATTCTTGTAGTTTTCTACAAAAGTGCTCCTGTGCGGTCAGTCACTAGCGGAGATTCCTGTATTTCCCACAAAAGTAACTTTTGCATATTTTACCGATCTTTCGAATACTAAACATTACAGGAGTGTCCTGTAGAAAATACCAAAGCAACCTGTAGTTTTGTTCGACTATTTCGACAATCCTAAATGAGACACCAAAACCTGTAGTTTTTACAAGACCAAACCTATAATTTTAACTGGAGCGACCTGCTAATGAAAAATGGGGAGGGAGGTGCGGGGGTCGGCCGCTCCCAAAAGTTTTCCGGCAGGGAGCGGCCGTTGCAAAAAAATCACCCACGGGGTATTCAAAGACTGAAAATTTCAAAAATTTCAAAAATTTCAGTCTTCAAAAACTATGATCTGCCGCCCTTATATACTCAGTTTGCGTTATCTTGTACTCTACGAGTACTTTTCTGTAGAGTAAACCTGTAAACCAGTGAAAACTACAGGTTTCGTTTGTATTGAATACTAATCTAACTTTTGTAACCCATTTTACCAAATTGAATTTTACCAAATTTTACCAAATTCAACTGGAACATTTCTAAGCGTGTTCAAATAAATTGAAAGTTGCTTTTCAAATATGCAATGTATGTAGTTTATTTAGGTTATGGAAATGAGAACTTTTCATATTGGTTTAATAGTAAACCTGACGCAGTAAAGATCTTGGACTGTTAGTGTTTCCTGATCTAAAATTTTCCAAACATACAGAGCAATTAGCAAAAATTGTTTACAAAATGGTAATTTTAGTTTTTCGAAACTCACTATCGTTCCGTTCAGTTTCTGCTGAAACTATACATTATCTTTGTTATGTCTAAATTAGAATACGCTTGGAGTCCGTACTTAAAGAAAGGCATAAATCTACTAGAACGAGTTCAGCGAATGTTTATAAAAAGATTGCATGGACTAAAAAAATTAAGCTATGAGCAGCAGCGTCTACAGCAGCTAAAGCTGACAACTTTGGAGACTAGACGTATTCACAAATCCTAGTTTATAAAATAGTAAATAACTAGATTGATCTTAACTTTCCCGAATTCTTCAGTGTAAGTAATGTATCAGCAACCAGGGGTCACCCTCTCAAATTGAACACTTGCTTCTCTAGACTTGATGTCCGAAAAAACTTCTTCAGCGTAAGAATAATTAAGTACTGGAACAGCTTAAGGCCCGAAATTGTACTCAGTCCTTCTCTAACTAGTTTCAAAAGAGATATATCGGAGGTAACATTTTTGGTTGAATCTGGTGGTCGGATAGTAGCAGTCGATAATTGGCTCAACTCAACCATCGTCGGTCACTATGTAAGAATATACTCGATTCACAAATGTGTGCCGTTTTGAATAGCTAATTAGTTCTATTATGATTAACTTTTCATGTTTGTTATTCTGTTGACTGGCAATAAATACTAATAACAATAATAATGGGCCCTTTTGCGCGCGAGTTAAAAGAGTAGAGTTTAAATTTTTAACTCGTTTAAGCCTGCAGGCGAGTTAAACTATGAAATGTTTAGCTTTTTTAACCCTGTGCGTGAAAAGGATTGAGTTAACTTTAATCTTTTAATTCGTTTCACTCGCTGCGCGAAAAGGCTTTAATAATAAGAAGAAAATGAGGGTGGTAGAGTACACCACTTGACAGCTGCATTTAGAGTTGGATTTCCGATTTTCACAAGAGAGAGTTTACGCACTAACTTTTAGCTACGCTAGTGAGTGACATCAAGAATTTACGGCTAATAATAGACTATCTATTGTCAAATCCAGATCCAGTATCCAGAATTCCATCGCTACGTAAAGCAGAGAAGAGTAGCGACTTTTCATTTCTTCATTCATTCTTAACGTTTGTTGTTGTCAGTCAGCGTAGTCTGCTTTCATCGAGTGGTAATATCCAGATAGGCTTAAGTGGTTTCAAATTCTAGATAGAGGTATTATTTTAGTGTGAAGGTTTCCCAAGAAGGATGTAGCTCACGCAATGTATAAAAGATCCATGAATGAACACTATTTCTCATGTGCTAGAGTGTATACTTGCAGGTAACCTTGGTATAGGCAGTTAGTTTAATTTACTTACCAAATATTCCAAATGTATCACAGTCAGGTACCAGTAGGCAAATGGTTGCCCAAAACACTACTGCCGTTCGAAACATTTGACTTGATACAAAATGCGCAGACAGAAGAGCTATACAGTGTCTTCACACGAATTAACCAACCAAATAAATACGACAGTAATGACTTGACTTTTAAAACACTAGAACATGTTTGTGCAAACTGCAGTATTAATTTTAGTTTTTTCAGTACTTTTCAGTTTGTGTGAAGTCTAATCCAGCAACATAGCACAATTAACTGGTTATAATAAGTTCAAAAGTTGTTTTTTAGGTGAAAGATCTTCTGCGTTAACTGCCTCAGGTGCTGTGGCCGTACATCAACATGATGCAAATCCATTTAATCATGTCTACGTCGAAACTAAATAACTATTTTTTAGTAAAATACCATATGCTGAAGTTCCGTTTCCGTGAATTTGTAGAATTATAGACGTAAACAGTCAATTTTGATAAACTGGAAAATGTCGTCTGGATATATGTAGATCCGCTTGGATATATCTTGTGATCGTCTATCATCCTGTCATCATCATCATTGCAATTTGGTGTAAAGCTGTCAACCATCAACCACAAGTCAGTTTCTGATTTTTAAAATGCTAAATAAATCTGAACGACGAAGTATAACAGAACAAAATTATATATAAAAGTTAGAGGAGGTTTTATTTCTAAATTGGTTTCTAGTCCGTTGCTACACCTAAAACATTAAAATTGGACCCTCAATTCTATTAAATCATCTTTAGATTTTTACATTATATATATATGCATGAAGAACAGGTACTATTATGACATTAGTGTATTTTGCTATTTGCTACTTGTTCTCATTTTCAGTCGGTGATGGTGGAAGTTGCAAGATGGGGAGGTCTGGATTTAAGGAGAGGCATGTAAAGCCAACTGTAGCACGACCATACTTTGCTTGCAGCAGGAAAGATGCGAGAGGACTTAAAGGGGGTCCACCATGAGTATCCGTTTTTCGCACCTCAATCATTGCATTGAGATATTCCCTCCCACCCATACAAGCTTTTTCAGACCGTCACATTCCTTCACTGTCTTAACACCTCTGGTCTGTTCGCTTTCTCCTCCGGTTACATTCCCTAATCCCCACATCTAAATTCATCTAATAATATTCCTTAAACACTGACTTCCTTGAACTCCTCCTTTGATTTAATATCCAACTTTATTTGACAACCCAAGTTCCCTTCTCTATAGTATAGCTGTCCTATTTCCATTCCGTATAGCCGTTGGCCCATTACCGGACTCCTACCTAATCTAACCTACCTAACCTACCTACCTACCTACGCACCTACCTAATCTATATACAGTACCTAACCTAATCTAAGCTACCTACCTAAACAGTACCTACTCATTTACAGTAACCTACCTATATACAGTACCTAACCTAGTCCGGCGCATGCAATATTTTTGTATTTTTGTATTTTTATTATTTTTTGGTTTTCTAAGCCATTATTTACAGCAAATGCATATGTATAATATATTGTTTTGCCTAAACACCATTCCATCCATTCTAGGTTCATACTAACTTCATTCACCACCCTTAGCTTTCTAACATTAAGGGTTTATATAGTCTTGGTGCAGCATCATCCAATCAGGTTTCATAAAATTTTCATAAGGAGTAATCTTTGACCGCCTATGACCTTCTAACCTCTTATTCGATTCTTGTCAAATAAAAATAACTTATTTACTTGGCTACCTAACTTCTCTACCTACCTACGTACCTAAGCTATTTGACCTCACCTCACCTACCCAAAACCAGTTTTAATTCGACGTTTTTGTGTGTTTCTATGTATTTTTATGTGTTATTAGTATTCTATATTTTATGCACACATTTTCAATCAGATATACAATTAGCCCTGAAGAGGACTGTTGGGATAAGGGGAGCAGAGATGGAGGCGAAGCTTGGTCCCCAGGGTTTGAGCAAGGCTGTCGATACGTGGAATTTGTTTCTGGTCGGTCATCCGAAGGTCTACCAAATCGGGTCCTTCTAAAACTCCCAAAAATGGTAGTCCAAAAGTTCCTTTAAATTTAAAAATAGCCGATCTTCCATCCTCGATAGCTGTTTCCGGGGTGAAGTAACTTGGCGCACTGTAGTCCCAAATTTCCACCTCATTACTTTGAACACTAAACCAACACCACCAATACATTTTTAGAGAGAGCTTTTAAAACCGACCGCTCACGACAAAAGAACAAGTCGAACTGACACTTTCGCAGAAATTTCACCCTTTTATATAGATTTTGAGTTAGCTAGTAGTTGGTTGGCTTATAACTTGCATTTATAGCTGCACAAATTGGAATTACTAAGTGTTTAATCTTTCTTAACTTTTCATTCAACCCACCCAAGTACAGCTTTACACCAATCTTACTCCGAACATACTTTTTTAATATTTTACAGAATTTTGTCTTAACTTTCCATGCCGTGTCTTAACATACCGACAGTCGTACCTTTGTGCTCTGAGGCACTCCTAACCTACTCCGAGTTAACACAGAGTATACACCGAGCCTACTCCGACCATACGTAATAATTTTAATTTTCCACTTATTCTTCCTGCTCCTGTTCGTCAAATTGATCTCCCGTCTTCTCAGGTAGTACCACCGTGCTCAAATTGGAGTTCTTTTCTATGGCTTTCTTTTCTTTTGTGCTTTTATTGATTCTGAGTCACTCCAAGCCTACTCCGAGCTAACACCGAGTATACACTGAGCATATACCGAGCTTACACCTTGTATTAAGATCAGTGTTCAAGTAATTTGGAATGATGTTACTCAAAGAACAAGACTCAATTTCCGCTTTTATTGATTCACTGTATTCGAAGTTAGTCAGGTCTAGATTGGCCCACCAATTCGACGCGCCGACTTCGAGTACAGTGAATCAATAAAAGCGGAAATTGATCCTTGTTCTTTGAGTAACATCATTCCAATTTACTTGAACACTGATCTTAATACAAGGTGTAAGCTCGGTATATACTCAGTGTATACTCGGTGTTAGCTCGGAGTAGGTTTGGAGTGACTCAGAATCAATAAAAGCACGAAAGACAAAGTACATAATAGCACCAAGCGAAATCAATAAAAGCGCAAACAACAAGAACAAAGCGACATCAAGTATATAAAGCGTATATTGAAATTCAAGCAGAACAAACATGTCCAGTTGTGAATATTACAAACCATACCAGTGTAGCACTTGTGGTCAGACGTTCACCAGGGCGTTCAACCTACAACGTCATGTTCAAAACCTTCACAGTGCCCAACCAGTGTATGATGAGTCCGAATCAGAGACAAGTACCGAATCTTCAGACAGTAGTGACTCGAGTTGTGGAGAGATCTATGAGCCAACTGACATTGGTAAGTTTTGGGACGAGCTTGTCAGGCAGTCTGAAGAAAAATTCGAAGGTATAATAAATAGGTTAGCAAACGAATACGTTGCAGACGGCCATGATGATGCTGAGGCTGAAATTGAAATTGACGCTTACGATGAAGTCCGACCTAGGATCCGAGCTGAACTAAATAGAAAAAGTTAGTTTCACATCCAACGTTGTAAGGGGTTCCTCGATGATCCAATAATTGATGAAATTCTGACCAAACAAATAGACTATGAGGTAAAGTATTCTGATGAAGAAGCCCTCAGACGTGCCATAGAAAAGAACTCCAATTTGAGCACGGTGGTACTACCTGAGAAGACGGGAGATCAATTTGACGAACAGGAGCAGGAAGAATAAGTGGAAAATTAAAATTATTACGTATGGTCGGAGTAGGCTCGGTGTATACTCTGTGTTAACTCGGAGTAGGTTAGGAGTGACTCAGAGTACAAAGGTACGACTGTCGGTATGTTAAGACACAGCATGGAAAGTTAAGACAAAATTCTGTAAAATATTAAAAAAGTATGTTCGGAGAAAGATTGGTGTTAAGCTGTACTTGGGTGATCTGAATGAAAAGTTGAGAAAGATTAAACACTTTGTAATACCGTAATACTTAGTAACAGCTATCGAGGATGGAAGATCGGCTACTTTTAAATTTAAAGGGACTTTTGGATTACCATTTTTGGGAGTTTTAGAAGGACCCGATTTGGTAGACCTTCGGATGATTGACCAGAAACAAATTCCACGTATCGACAGCCTTGCTCAAACCCTGGAGACCAAGCTTCGCCTCCATCTCTGCTCCCCTTATCCCAACAGTCCTCTTCAGGGCTAATTGTATATCTGATTGAAAATGTGTGCATAAAATATAGAATACTAATAACACATAAAAATACATAGAAACACACAAAAACGTCGAATTAAAACTGGTTTTGGGTAGGTGAGGTGAGGTCAAATAGCTTAGGTACGTAGGTAGGTAGAGAAGTTAGGTAGCCAAGTAAATAAGTTATTTTTATTTGACAAGAATCGAATAAGAGGTTAGAAGGTCATAGGCCGTCAAAGATTACTCCTTATGAAAATTTTATGAAACCTGATTGGATGATGCTGCACCAAGACTATATAAACCCTTAATGTTAGAAAGCTAAGGGTGGTGAATGAAGTAATATGAACCTAGAATGGATGGAATGGTGTTTAGGCAAAACAATATATTATACATATGCATTTGCTGTAAATAATGGCTTAGAAAACCAAAAAATAATAAAAATACAAAAATACAAAAATATTGCATGCGCCGGACTAGGTTAGGTACTGTATATAGGTAGGTTACTGTAAATGAGTAGGTACTGTTTAGGTAGGTAGCTTAGATTAGGTTAGGTACTGTATATAGATTAGGTAGGTGCGTAGGTAGGTAGGTAGGTTAGGTAGGTTAGATTAGGTAGGAGTCCGGTAATGGGCCAACGGCTATACGGAATGGAAATAGGACAGCTATACTATAGAGAAGGGAACTTGGGTTGTCAAATAAAGTTGGATATTAAATCAAAGGAGGAGTTCAAGGAAGTCAGTGTTTAAGGAATATTATTAGATGAATTTAGATGTGGGGATTAGGGAATGTAACCGGAGGAGAAAGCGAACAGACCAGAGGTGTTAAGACAGTGAAGGAATGTGACGGTCTGAAAAAGCTTGTATGGGTGGGAGGGAATATCTCAATCCAATGATTGAGGTGCGAAAAACGGATACTATACTACTACCATGAAATATTTTATGGTCACGGATTGTGCTCATTTTCGCACAAAATTTTATCACGTAATATCCTGCACATCTAGTTTAAATTTTGAGTAGTTTCGTTCAGTACTTAACCAGTAACCGGCTTGCTATTAATTGCATGCCATTTGAAAATGAGTGAAAACGACAACAGAGCTTCGTTTGGTTGTACATAATGTGTGATAACTGATGTAAACTCTATGGCTTTATTTGATTTAGTGATTTTAGGAGTAGCACCGTCGCTGGAAAGCCTTCGGCCACAACCTGCACATGCCGCACTTGCGGGCAATGATCTAAGAAGAAAAAATGTTCCCGACAATGAGATCTTTCGAGTGATATCAAATTAACATATATTTCGAAAAATTTGAAAAATCGTTGTTTTTCGAGATTGTGGTTGTCAAACCCTCATATTTGACTTGACCCCAACTACCAACTGGGTATGGGTGTACTAACCTGCACCATTTGAACCCAAGCTTCCCCAAGGTCATCAATAATGGTACGCTAATGTGTAGATAGTCTAAAGGCCGGTTCACACGGTCAAATTTTCGTCAAATAAATTTGATCAAATTTGACCAAACTGGCAATTTGACCAAATTTGATGGTTTGAACGGGCATCAAATTCCATCGAATTCCGTCAAATTTGCCATCAAATTGCTGTCAAACTATCAAATTGTTTTGGTCAGTGCGCAAAAACCATCAAATATTTGACGGCTTGTCCAATGATATTTTAGCAGGAGGATCACGTGACCCTAAATCTATTTGAAGCATAGCCTTTTGTTTTCTTCACATATGCAGTTTATCTACGGTCTTTCAACACAATGTGCAAAATCACAGGACTGTAATAGCATACACTTCCATTAAATATACTTTGAATCTGATTTAAATGAATAAATAATTTTAAATTGCCAAATGTTCAAAAAATTGATGAAATCATTTTTATTTAAAAATTGCGAATGAAAAGTTTTTGAAACTGTAAATAATTGTTTTAGATTTTTTACCAACTTCTGACCCAAGGGCGTTTAGATTTGAGTTCAGAATCACATTAAGATAACAAAAAAAACACGTTTGCGCTTTTTACTGAGACGTTTCTACGCGCGCAAATTCAAACTGGCGCCCAATTTGATCAAAATTTGGTCAAATTATTTGATGCAATTCTGAAGGCCGTTTCACACGATCAAAGTTTGATCAAAGTTTTCTTTGTCAAACTTTGACGAACCAGGACTTTGATGGAAATTTGATGGTGTGAAACACCGTCAAAGTGAGCATCAAACTTTGATGAAACCATCAAAGTTTGCTTGTTTGAAGAGCGACTCCATCAAAGAAATTTGATCAAATAGCCAATCAGAATGCAGGAATAACCCAGAAGAATTTCAGTGTAATGTTTATTTTTCTGTTTTTTATTGTAGTATAAGTACACTGCTTCTTGTTCACCACCCAAAATTCCACAAACGAGACGTGGACGAGCTGCAAAATTCGCTTCACAAAGTTTGTTAAGAGGGATCCATCATGAAAAATTTTATAAAGGAAGTCAACAACCGGAAGAGGTCCGACTTTAATTTTAAAATCTCGTTATAAGTACAAATCTGGCAGCAAGTATGTGAAAATGAACAGAATTACGTGTACCACTTTTCCAGGCATGGTTGCTCGTTAGCGTAGAAAATTATTCTAACAGACCGAACAGAATAATCAATTCGAAATTGGATTTAAAATTGTGTCAGAAAAATACATTTCTATTTCGAAGAGCTAATCAAATCGTGTTTTTAGTGCGATTAAAACAATGTAATTTTGAAGTAACCGTCCGTCAAAGTTTGGCGCCAAATGTTTGAACGTGTGAATGCAAGACTTTGACGCTTAAACTTTGACTCAAAATTTTTTGACAAAGAAAACTTTGACCAAACTTTGATCGTGTGAAACGGCCTGACAGTGTAAACAGGCAATTTGATCAAATATTTTACTGTCAAAAAATTTGATCAAATTTATTTGACGTGAATTTGATCGTGTGAACCGGCCTTTACATTTTGTATAGGTCTGTGTTGCCACAGCTCTATGTTATTTGCCAAAAACGCGAATTTCCGAAACTTTGCTAAAAGTTTAAATTGTGCGCCAGAGAAATTTCGAAATCGGGCAGAGCTGGCCAGGATCAATTGGTTGGTATTGTTCGAAATGTCTTGTCATAAGCTGTGATTTTTAGGAAGTACCTAGAATTTTTAATTAGATCGTACAGCTTTCAGAATATTTCATCAAAGTTGCTGACCCCCAATTTCAAAGTTGCAAAAAGTCAAACTTGGCTGTTCTCAAACTACAAAAATTAATTAAAAAATTTTGAAGTCCTAAATTAAAATTCTGCTTCCTACAAACCACCCTTCGAGATCGCGGGTAGTGCACGCTAAAGAACCCTTAATCCACTTATCGTCAAGAGTAGGGTGTGGAGTTCCCGGTGGAAGGTACCCCCTTGGGATCTACCTGCTCGCAATGTGTCCGCCTATCTCCTGCGAGGGAGTATTGGGAGCAAACGAGTCACGTACTCAAAATGGACACACATACGGGTTTGCTTCTGATCCCACCCCATCTACGCTAGAGGCTTGGAACGTCAAAAGACGTTGTGCTCCGCTGCTACACGCATGCGCAGTTAATGGATGTCTTACTACCGGAGCCGAAAGGCCAAGATGGTGTCCCATTGTGGTGACAGCTTCCAGGCGACGTAGCGAGAGTCATATTAGCTATGACTGAGGGGGAGAAGCAAAAAAAGAAACTCAGATAATGGGAAGACCATTGAAGCGTCCGGAGAGAAGAAGAAGAAGGAGAAGTAGATCGCGTTTATAATATAAGTTGGACGTCGAACTGCTCCGTTTTGTCGTTGGCGAGATTTCTCTGGCGCACGGAAAAATCACCAATTTTTTGGCTTCATACGTTTAAGACATGACAACCTCCATTTTGAGCTGAAATTACTCTTCAACCATAAGAGATCCGACTAAAATTTTATAAATTCGTTAAAATATATATACCAATTATATATATACTACAAAATTTGTAAAAATGAGCAAAATCGGAGATGGTCGGAAAATTGGCTAAAACTTGACCCCCTACCCTTAAGGTACCTTCATAGTCGCCAACGCGCATGGACGTTATATACATTAGTTTTGCCAAGTAGATATCAGTACGTTCGTTACAACAAGTTTTGTGGCGACGAATAATTCCCTTTATATATTATGGATCATCTGGCTTTGCCACCGCCGAGCCCTTTCCTTTCAACACCCGGAAACCCTTGTACTCCGTGGAAGGAGTGGAAAAATGAACTATTAACATTTGATTAACAAACGAACAAACGACGCGCACCTACAAACGCCAATATAATTTTGCCGCCCACAAACGTCTACTCGCGACTGGAACCATGAAATCAGCAAGTTTTAGGTCTGCTTTTGTTTACTTTTATATATGACCCAAAGATGCGTCACCTTTTTTGAACAAATTTCACATTTCACCTTTTTTGAACAAATTTCACATTTTGGGATCACAGGTTTCTAGCTTGTTTAATCTTAAACCGTATAAAGTGAAACTTTTTAGGGGTATCATTTTGCATTTGCTTTAATCACTCTGGCAGTCTGAACCAAATTCAATCCAAATTGTAGAAGTTATGAATTATTTCATAGTTTAATTTTGATGCTGATGCAGTTTAGGAGACGTCTCTCAATGTTCGTCGGGGGAGTTCAAAAACTGCGTCATCCGTATTTAGCAACAAATTTACCATGTCAATTTTGTTTTTATATTGCTGCAGTGAAAGAAAGCAGTAAAAATAGCCTAAACCTAATCTTTTTGCAAAATATGGTCGAAGAAGCTGTGAACGTTTGAACTTTTTATAGCTTTGAGGGCTTAATTGAAACACAGATGATTTTTCTCCAGAAATGGCAAACTTTCCTGATTGAAAATGTTCGTGAGAGCTTGCGAAAAACCGGGTGTATTTGGTAGCTAACACAAAATTGACAATGACGCACTGTAGGCTACGTCGTGTATTTTGAGAAACTTGTCTGAGTTTTCTAAACCTGAGGAATTTTATCAATCTTCTGACTTTATTTAAATAAACTAATTCTCTGCTATTCACAAAACTTCAAATATTCAATCTTCAATCTTTCCTATCTTAGAGCTCGGCCTCCCCTACCGTTTCCGTTTCTGCAGCCTATTTTTAATCCCTTTTGCTTTCCGAGCAGGCTATCAGCTTTCCGCCATCTTAGTTGCTATTACCAAGCGGGGGGCAACAGCAGTCGGATTAACGACTGCTGCTGCCTTGGGCGTGACTGCGGTGCTTCGGTGCCAATAACCGTATGGTAGTTTCGCTTGGGGATCATGTTTCTGTCCTTGATCTTCGTCTCTCCGCCTCTGGACAGCGGTCTGCGGAGAGCACCACTCACGGGCCACGCTGTGTGCCTAGATAGTGGATGAGCCCTGACCAAAAAAAAAAAAAACTTCAAATATTTGAAATCCGTTAAGTAATACGTGTTTAAGACTCAATTAACTATAAATTGGACATTGAGCCAAAATTGCTGGACATGAGAAGTTGCAAAAAGTATGTTTATAAAGTGAAACTTTTTAGGGGTATCATTTTGCATTTGCTTTAATCACTCTGGCAGTCTGAACCAAATTCAATCCAAATTGTAGAAGTTATGAATTATTTCATAGTTTAATTTTGATGCTGATGCAGTTTAGGAGACGTCTCTCAATGTTCGTCGGGGGAGTTCAAAAACTGCGTCATCCGCATTTAGCAACAAATTTACCATGTCAATTTTGTTTTTATATTGCTGCAGTGAAAGAAAGCAGTAAAAATAGCCTAAACCTAATCTTTTTGCAAAATATGGTCGAAGAAGCTGTGAACGTTTGAACTTTTTATAGCTTTGAGGGCTTAATTGAAACACAGATGATTTTTCTCCAGAAATGGCAAACTTTCCTGATTGAAAATGTTCGTGAGAGCTTGCGAAAAACCGGGTGTATTTGGTAGCTAACACAAAATTGACAATGACGCACTGTAGGCTACGTCGTGTATTTTGAGAAACTTGTCTGAGTTTTCTAAACCTGAGGAATTTTATCAATCTTCTGACTTTATTTAAATAAACTAATTCTCAGCTATTCACAAAACTTCAAATATTTGAAATCCGTTAAGTAATACGTGTTTTAGACTCAATTAACTATAAATTGGACATTGAGCCAAAATTGCTGGACATGAGAAGTTGCAAAAAGTATGTTTGCTTCTTGCGGCTATAATTCAAAGTGTGAGCACGTGACATCGAAAAATATTATATTATTGGATATCTGACATGACGGCCGATATAAATGTCATAACATAATTTTTCCACATTTTGCGCAGCAGGAAACGTCTTCAAATGGCGCAGTGACGCACTTTGGGGGGTGAATCATCTTCGGTTCCTCTCCTATATATATATATATATATATATATATATATTAGAGATGAGGATTTTGGCTCGCGGCTCGGCTCGGCTCGGCTCGGCTCGCGAGCCGAGCCGAGCCGAGCCGGCAACAATTTCTCCCGAGCCGAGCCGAGCCGAGCCGAGCCGGAGAATTGAAACTCCGAGCCGAGCCGAGCCGAGCCGACCCTATCGAAAAATTTTAAGTTTACTGTAATTACTTCCGAATTTGTACAAACAAAATAGTCAACTAGTTCAATGAATTCTGTTTTCTGTGTTCAACTTTGTCGTCTAATTTTCCGTTTTTCCTTGTCTTTATTCATACCTTCCTTCCACGCCAACCTAGTTTAAACGTTAGGCTGTGCTTGTATGGTGTAGTTATAAGGAAACATTTTGACTTAGTTATTTCAACGTGTCATATTTAGTATTATCAAAAATATTGCAATTAAAATTTGCATTGTCTTACAACTGTGGCTTTGGGTTTTTGTAGTAATCTATCAGATAGCAGAAAAGGTTGTAAAAGTGCTGATTATATACCAGAAATACTTACTACTAATTTAGAGTTTAAAATTATTCTGCATAATTACAGTTGACTACTATTAGAGCTACGATCGGCAGAGAGCAATTAGAGGATTTGAAATTTTCTGAAATTTAAAAAATAATGTGAAAGAATTCTGAATTTTATTGCTGAGTTCTGAAGCATTTTGCAATTTATCAGATTATGCCTTTCCAAAAGACTGAGGAAAACAAAAAGTTTTCTCGTGATTTTTTCGGCGTTTATCACTGATTGCTTTCCATATTGTATACATAGAATAAAATAAAATAAAATTTTAAGCAAAACAAGCATGAATGGGCCCCCGCCCACTTTCGTAGAATATACATTTACCAAATATCAATATCACTAAACCTTATAATCGTAGACTCTGCATCTCGCAGTGTCTCGGTAAAAATGGAATTGTGGTGATTCACACTGGTACACGAAAGCTAGACAGCTGTTTTCAGGCCTTTTGTCAAATCCACAATTCGGTGGAATCGGTCAAATTTCAAATTTCAAGCTGGGCGAGCCGAGCCGAGCCGAGCCGGCCCACTTTCAATATTCTTCCGAGCCGAGCCGAGCCGAGCCGGGTATGCCCGCGAGCCGAGCCGAGCCGAGCCGACCACATTTTCTCCCGAGCCGAGCCGAGCCGAGCCGGAAAATCTCGGCTCGTCCTCATCTCTAATATATACATATATATATATATATATATATATATATATATATATATATATATATATATATATATATATATATATATATATATATATATATATATATATATATATATATATATATATAAATACTTTCTCTAAGGTTCGCCCACGTACTGGTACATAAGTCTTTTTTTATCTTCATGGATTTTTTTTCATTTTCAGGTATTTGGGAGGCTATGCCAGTAGAATAATAATGGCACAATCCGCATCTCCAAATTCCTTTCCTAGCGTTCTGAGCAAGACCCCAAACTTGGGTTCCGTAAAGTCTTTCGTCCCTCCTACCCAACACTGATCTAACTAAAATGTGCGCATTGTGCTGCATAGAGCACATCCACGTTGTAAATACATAATTATGACACAAATGCCAACAAATTTACGGCAAACAAACCACACTTGCTTGCCACCTATGGTTTCAATGGCACGATTAATGTCTCAGCTACCCTCAGTAACGAGAAGTCAAATTTGTGGTTTTTAGCCCTAAACTCCTTCACAAAAAACGAAGGCCCAAATTTGATGCATAGTTATTGAGGACTATGGAACCTACAATAATTAGTGATGTTTCAGTCACTGAAACTGAAACTGAAACTAGGTTTCAGTTTGTACAGGTTTCAGTTTCAGTCACTGAAACTGAAACTGAAACTAGGTTTCAGTTTCAGTCACTGAAACTGAAACTGAAACTAGGTTTCAGTTTCAGTCACTGAAACTAAAACAACTGAAACTATTTTGAGAAGAGACCTGAAACTGAAACTGAAACAATTTTAGGCAGCCGACTGAAACTGAAACTGAAACTATATTGGGTAAAAGACTGAAACTAGGACTGAAACTAGTTTCAGTCTTTCCTTAAATCTTGAAATTTTTGAGGTTTTGAGCTTCGATTTTGTAATCTTGCTGTAAGAGAGGCTGAATAAACATTAAATTATGCTATTAATTCAGAGAGCTGGAAACCGTTGTTTTTAAAGCGAACTGAAACTGAAACTCCGACTGAAACTAAAACTGAAACTGAAATCGTTTTACTTTGCCGACTGAAAGTTAAACTGAAACTAGTAGTATAGGAGAGGACAAATGGGACCTCTTTGTACAGGTATTTTGGCTTCATTCTGGCTTTGACGAATAGGGTCATTAATCATACAGGTAAGGTCATTAATCATGGAGGCAGATGTTCTCAAGGTCATTATTGGCCAATTTTCCCTTTAGCTTAGCTTAGCTTTCTAACATTTTACTAAATTTTTAAAAGTGTTATTGGACTATATTACTTTACTTACGTATTTATCTACGTATTTAACTTTAAGTTTGCTAGACTATAGTTTGTTTATCTGCCTAATTAGTGTTTGTTAATTAACTGTCTAAGTACGTAAATTTAATTAAGTAACATTTTCAAACTTTTTTTTCAAACTTTTATTTACCTGACTGTTACGCTTCTGCTATCTATTTGCTTTAGAGTTGTAAAGGCCAACTATATTTCTACAAATTTTTTCCATTTTCCTTAAATAACTAAATTTTCCTTGCCTTTATTCTTCTATATGACATCTGGACCTTTATACTAACCTTGAAATGGAAGGAAGAAAATAAACACTTAAGGAATCCAAAATTGGTAGTTACGTACTTCAGATGACATGAATCACCCTATTAGCACCCTTCTAGTAGGCTCATAGGAATAGCATACTGAGGACTCAAACCTGTCAAAAGTCTTTCTCCCTGCTTGCTTTAAAAATTTTTCTCTCCCTTCTAGCAGGCTCATAGGAATATCACACTGAGGACTCAAACCTGTCAAAAGTCTTTCTCTCCCTATTAGCAGCCTTCTGGCAGGCTCATAGGAATAGCATAGTGAGGACTCAAAGCTGTCACTACTTTTCTCCCTGCTAGCTACCTGCTTGTTTTAAAATTTTTCTCTCCCTATTAGCAGCCTTCTGGCAGGCTCATAGGAATAGCATACTGAGGACTCAAAGATGTCACTACTTTTCTCGCCTGCTAGCATACCTGAGGACTTGAGTTTTAAAATTTTTCTCTCCCTATTAGCAGCCTTCTGGCAGGCTCATAGGAATAGCATACTGAGGACTCAAAGCTGTCACTACTTTTCTCCCTGCTAGCTACCTGCTTGTTTTAAAAATTTTTCTCTTCCTTGCCTTCTAGCAGGCTCATAGGAATAACACACTGAGGACTCGAAGCTGTCAAAAGTCTTTCTCCCTACTAGCAGTCTTCTAGCAGGCTCATAGGAATAACACACTGAGGACTCAAAGCTGTCACAAGTCTTTCTCCCTACTAGCTGCCTTCTAGCAGGCTCATAGGAATAACATACTGAGGACTCGAAGCTGTCAAAAGTCTTTCTCCCTATTAGCAGCCTGCTTGCTTGAAAAATTTTTCTCTTCCTTGCCTTCTAGCAGGCTCATAGGAATAACACACTGAGGACTCGAAGCTGTCAAAAGTCTTTCTCCCTTTCCACCAGTGTAATATCATGTTTTCAATATGCTGAGGATTCATCAGCTTCTATGTCGCTTAAGTCCTTTATGAAACCTAGCGGTTGTATGTTGCAGGCCCAGGGTACTGTTATATACGTTAGACAACACTGATGGGTGATGGTCACCTGTTGGTAATTATTGGTTGACTAGTTAATTAGTAAAAATTAATTAAAATTGGCCATGAAAATTTGTTGAAAATGGGTGATTATAACTTTATGTCTCCAATTACGTAAGATTGGGAAAACCTGTTGGGATAAGTTTTATGTCAACTTAAAGAGCAAACAGTGAACCAACTTCGGTCACTTATTGGTAATTATTTGTTGTCTAGTTAGTTAGTAATAATTAGTTAAAGTTCACTATGGCTGAAAATGGGTGATTATAATTTTATGTCTCCAATTACGTAAGATTGGGAACACTCTATGAGATAAGTTTTATGTCAACTTAATAAACATATGCTAAACCAACTTCGGTCACCTAATTATGTTTAATAGTTCACTAATTAAGTTAGTAATAATTTGTTAAAGTTGACTATGAAAATTGGCTGAAAATGGGTGATTTTAATTTTATGTCTCCAATTACGTAAGATTGGGAAAACTTTATGTGAAAAGTTTTATGTCAACGTAAAGAACATGTGTTGAACTAACTTCGGTCAACTAATTTTGTTTAGTAGTTAACTAATTAGTTAGTAATGATTTACTAAAGTCAACCATAACAATTGGCTGAAAATGAAAATTTTATGTCAACGTAAGATTGTTGACACCTATTAGGTTAATTATGGTGCCTGTGTAATAAAGTAATAATGAACTAACTTCGGTCACCTGTTGATAATTATAGGTTAACTAATTAGTTAAAGGTGACTATGAAAATTTGTGTGTAATGAAAATATTGTTACATTTGGTACCAAGACAATACAACTTTTGTTCAATAATTAATGAACAAGGGTATGAAAGATTGATGGTGTATTTTATGAAACCTAGCACAAGAATGCTGCAAAGTTTAGACATAAATTATAAGTTTGGTAGGTTTATTAACCACTATTACTGACATTTGAATCACCATACTTTACATCATCATGAATTCCGTTGAAACCGGTAAGATTTTTAATTGTAGCATTTTTAAAAGTTGTATTTATGATGATTACATTGTAGCTGTTGTATTTTTAGACATTACAGTTTTAAACATTTTAGGTATTGTTAAATATTATTTTTTGCTGAAACTTTGAAGACAATCTATTGTTTTAGATTCACGCCCCAAGTTTGAATGTTCCATTTGTTCATCAAAATTCAGAAGAAATCATGACCTCCTGAAGCACATGCGCCGCCAGCATCAACCAGTATCCTGCGACAAATGTGGAGAAACTTTCCCCGGCCAACGGCAATTGCGACAACACAAGAAGACAGCCCACTCAGCATTTATGGAACAAATGACTGAGTATATCAAGAGCCAGTTCCTTTGCGATCAGTGTGATAAGAAGTTCACACAAGAAGCCCTCCTCAAGCAGCATATTGAAAAGGATCATCCACCCGTGGAAACCACCAAAGATGCATTGGAGGAAGACCCTACCGACCCTCCACCAGATGCCAGTGAGATTTACCAAGCCAACTGGTATCAAATCAGAACCTACCACACCGTCAAGAAGTTTATGCGCCAATACAACTTTCGCCTGAAGACAACGTCCATGAAAGAAATAGAGAAAGCCCTCCTGTCAGTATTCCTAGACCACAAGTACAGGTCTAAATGGAATGTTTCATTTGGTTTCATCCTCAGAAATATACTGAACGACGAATTGATATATTACTATGCCAGCAACAACACTTCCCTGTTTACCTTACCTCGCCTCATTTCTAGCAGAGCAGAATTGGATCGGTTCATTGAAGATATTGAAAGCAAAGATCATATTGAATGGGCATTTCAACAGCGTCCTAACACTAAGTTTGTTGTACATGAAGTTACTAATATGATGGTTACACTATACTGTTTGACTGGTCATTGTGCAGTAAATATGCAGTAACAATGTAAATGCTATTATCAATATTTATGGTTACCACTTAATCACTGTTATCAGTATTATTACTATTGTTA
>JASAND010009566.1:0-82167 GCA_030248195.1 Trissonchulus latispiculum | reverse complement strand
GCTCCTCTGAGCTCCGATTGGCCGTCCGAGGGTTATCAGTCACTTCGTACGCGGGCGCCATATTAACTGGGTAGGGGTCAGACCGGGGGCGCACGTCGGGGCTTACTGACGGCGCCCCAGGTTGGCGTTTCCCTGGTTCTGGAAAAGGCCATCGGAAGTGGGTTGATGACTAACTTGAGGACTGGGTTGGGGTTGGAGGTCACTCAGGTCACCTCCTGGTTGGCGAAGGGGGGTCCGCGCACGAGGTTGGGGGCTGGCCATCACCTTCGGACTCGCCAACATACGTAGGAATCCGGGGTGGTTGGGCCCCAGGTTGTCGACTGCGCGTATACGGGTGGGGCAGTATTGCCACCCGTGCCCCTCTTGGGTGCACCAGAAGCACAACCTGGGCCCATGAGTTCTGGAGTTGTGGTTACGGGGGTAAGAATTGGAATTATTTCGAATTCCATATGGGCGGGATTTGATCTGATTGTGGGGGCCTTGGGATGGTTTCGTTCCACTAGGGGCCGTAATGGATTTGGCATGGCGTTTCGTGGACGGGCAGGTTTGCACTACCAGGGCTTCCCTAGTAGGCAAATGGGGTTTAGGGTATCCGGGGGTATAGGGGGAATAATCATAAGAATACTCCAATGGGGTTTGATGGGGAGGGGGAGCCCATCCAGGACACGCCGGGGCTTTGGGACAAAAACCCTAAGCGGGTTTTTTCTTGGGTTGCGGCTTTCCGGACGGATGTTCCAGGGGAGTGGGGTTGGGGGGTGGGGCTTCTTCGCTCGGGTCAGAACCGTCCAAGTGAACCGTGGGGTCATGACGGGAGGGGCTTCCCCTACCTCCGTCCTGGGGGTAGTCCGACGAGGGGTGTAGATCGTCCTCGGGACTCAATCCTGACCCGAGGCGGATGTGGACGGAAGATCCGTGCTGCCCAGAACTTCCGACCACGGCCCCAAGGTCAGGAGGGGGAGGGTCAGGTAGGGAGATCGGGGACTCAGTCCTGACCCGAGGCGGATGGGGCCCCCCCCCCCGTTTTACTGTCAAAGGGGTCGTCTTCAGGGGGGCAATTATCCATTATAAACAAAACACGAAAAAAGGACAACTTACCAAATTAGTTATATACGTATATCCTATTTTTGGGCAGGACCGGGGGGCGATGGGGATTTTCAGGGTAGGATATACGTATATAACGCAAAATCGGGGTTTTCCGGCCAGGGACGCGAAACTCCAACTGTGCGTACGTATTTCGGGACCAAAAATCGGGGTTGGGTCGAATCTCCAAATCGACCTGGATTTTCGGGGAATCCGTCCAAGGGGTAGTAGCAGCAATCCACCAGTTGGGGCTGACGAGGCCAACAATACCAGGTTAGATTCCTGGGCGGATCCGGAATCTAACCGAAAAATTTTACAAAATTTTGAATTTCCCTCCCAAAAAATTTTCTGGGTGGGGGGGGCTAATTGAGGTAAACTTAGGGCGGGTAGGAGTTGCTGGTATAATGAGGGTGGATTATCACTTGGCGTGGTCCCGGTGATAATCAAGGGTAGAGTTGGGCTGCCCAACTATAATAGGAAATTCCAAAAGGATAGGGGAAAAAATAACACAGCACTAAGAATTCACAAAAATAACCACGATGATAAAATAAACACGCCACTCGTCAACAGAAGGGAAACGGGACTAATAAAAATTCACGGCAAATTGACAGGAAGTCAGGCGTCTGACTGGGACTTTAAGCGATGCGTGGGCGGGACTTCAAAAGTCCCAAGCAGAGTCAGGCGCCTGATAAGGGCACAAGCGATGCGGGGGCGGGCCAAAAAAATTAACACAAAGGTTTGCAATTGGGAATGACGTCAATTGCAGACCTTTGTGAATCCACACGGGGGAATGGGTATACACGACCGCCAAAGGGATAGAAGACCGGCGAATCCAGTCAATATTAAGGAAAAAGGATAGGGGGTAAAACTTTACAGGTAGTAGGTATAGGGAAAAATAATTTGGGGCTCTAAAAAAAATTTTTGGACCAGGGGGGGGGCTAGAAAAATTACTTTAGGGGAGGGAGAAAAATAGGAAAAATATTTTAGGGGCAAAAAATATTAGGGAAGAGCCTGAAACTGGCAGCCTAATGTAAAGTATGGGGGAGCTAGGGATTTTAACCATTGAGCTCACGCCCCAAATTTTACAAGCGGGAACTGTGCGCAAGAACGCTGACCTGTGACTGCGGGTGGAGATATTTAGTCCAGGCGGCTCTCTACCACCGACTTGCCTCGCCACGGGGGTAATGGGTAATTTTTGGGGGACGCCAACGGGGCGCCTAACAAAATTGGGGAACACGCACACAAAGGTAAGCTCAGTTATAAGTCAGCTCCGGGCTATTCCCAGAGCTCTACCTAGCTAAGAAAAGGGGTCAAACTAATTAGAGTTTAGTGAAATTAATTAAATAAAATAAATCACAGACAACTGGCGAGTTTACTGAGGCGGCACAGGACAAGGATAAGACAAGTAAGTCCGTCCGGCGATATCCGGACAAGGCAGGCAAGGTACAGCGGGCTACCCGCACAGCACCAGGAAAAAGGGCGCGGAGGGAAACACAGACAAAATGGGGAAGGGGACCAGCAACAAATTGGACAGCACAAGAATGCAATAAAATAGGGGGAGGGAAGTTAGCTAGCCAAGTTAGACCCCGGGGGGGGGAAGAGAAAACGGGGGCAACCCCGCGAAGTTAGGCCGGAGTGGGGAGGGGGAAAGGTTAGAAATGAAAAAAGGAGAAAACGAATTAGAGGGGGAGTTAGGATCACCAAAGGAATTAGGAAAAGTGAGCTTGAAAGAGTTAAGAAGGAAAAAGGGAAAATAGATGCTTACGCTTTTAGGTGTAGACGGCAAAAAGGGTGGGGCCCCAATCTCAACAACCGACCACCCTCTGACTTGAAAACCTCCCAACTGACGAAAAGATGATGTAATCATTCAAGGAGAATTTTGTTATGCGTTGGGAACGGGAGGGTCTATCTTCGCTAAGCCAACAAGGATTGGAAATAAGTGCAATGTTAAATTTACGCTCATAAATAACTGGTTTTAAATAATTTTCGAAAGATGAGCATAAAGTTAGCACTGCACAGTTTTTAGGGGAGGGGTTTACATACAAAATAATACATAATTATCGGACTTCCCAACAATTATAAAAATACAATATTTATGGGGAATTTGGGGGATTTTGGGGGAGTTTTAGGAAAAACAGCGAAAGTGGGAATTAGGAAAGGACTTGGAAGGGGGGTGATAACGGGGACGTTATTACCCACATTACACATACTATGCAGAAGCGGCCGCCAAATATTTATCACACCTTCCACGTTGACGTAACATTTTTGCAGTTCTATCTCTGCTGTAATAAATAACTTCGATAGGCATTATACAAACGTTGTAACACTCTCCCTCTTCCTCTTAATTTGTAGCATGCTGCGTTTTGACTGTGATTTTTAGTCAACTTCATTTCTCCGAATTTATTAATGCTACACATGAATTTTGAGCTGTAAAGTTTACAAATTGTTTGACACCGTTGTCGTCTTTCCACACTTTGGAAACGCAAATGTGATGTAGTCTGGAACTAGAAAGTCAGGACTGTACTGGAAGTCTATCGTGCAACATCTGAATCAGCAATGAAAATCTATTTGTTTTCTGATTGACCAATTTTTGCAAAGGGGGGGAAGCTATTATAGCTTGATGTAGTCTGGAACTAGGAAGTTTGGAATGTAGCAGACCTAGTAATTAGCTAGTTAGAAAATATAAAATTAGGTAAAACTCTTAAATTAAGGATTTAGGTAAATTTATAAAATAAAGCTAAATATGGAATCTTAGGTAACAAATAGCTATGTAGGTAACTAGTATATGTATTAATTGTTGTATCGTTAGTTAATAATAAACTAATATGTAATTGTTCTTGTCTATCATAGCTAGTAACTAAGGGAAAGAAGGGGAAAGCTATTATAGCTTGTAACTCTGTATTGTCTTGCTTTATTTTATAAATTTACCTAAATCCTTAGTTTAAGAGTTGTACCAATCTTATATATTCTAACTAGCTAATTACTAGGTCTGCTACATATCTCCCCCCTTTGCAAAAATTGGTCAGTCAGACAAAATAGTTCTGAGTATCGGTTGCCAAGTTTGGCGATTGAAGTTTTTCAGGTTTAAAGGTACAGTTTCATTAAGCCAAGGTATAAAGGCTACTTTAAAACTTCATTGAAGAAAAGGCTGTATCAACTTGACAATATGATTTTACACCTTCGGTGAGGTGGGATTACAGAACAAGCTGATAGTTTACATAATAGTTTCGCAAAAACTACATTTTTAACGTCAACAGCTGATGACGCAGAAATTGAAAAAGATTGAGCTTCGCACAATGTGGGTCTCAATGTATTCGAGAAAAAATCATTAATTTTTTATTTCGCCATGTACGGCCAATCGCAAGTAAATTTTTTATGCCATAATTGTAGACTAGAAATAAGATGCAACGGTTTTGAAATAAAATTCCATTTTGTTCGAATCGAAAACGGAAAAGTGGTCCTGTCTCGCTTTGAAGTACGCCGAGTTAAATTCTAGAGAAGGCAATAGGCTGATAGTAGTTCTATTTTGTTAGTGAGTATCGGTGCTAGTTGCTAAAGAGTGAAGTCGTGTGTAATGTGGGTAATAGCGTCCCCGCTATCACCCCCGTTCCAAGTCCTTTCCCAAGTCCCACTTTCGCTGGTTTTCCTAAAAACTCCCCCCAAAATCCCCCAAATTCCCCGTACATATTGTATGTTTATAGTTATTGGGAAGTCCGATAATTATGTATTATTTTGTATGTAAAACCCTCCCTAAAATACTGTGCAGTGCTAACTTTATGCTCATCTTTTGAAAATTATTTAAAACTACTTATTTCTGAGCGTAAACTTAACATTGCACGTATTTTCAATTCCGGTTGGCTTAGCGAAGATAGACCCTCCCGTTCCCAACGCATAACAAAATTCTCCTTAAATGATTGCATCACCTTTTCTTCAGTTGGGAGTTTTGTCAAGTCACGGAGCGGTTGGTTTCTGAGATTGGGGCCCCACCCTTCGACATCCTACACCTAAAGAGTAAGCGTTTAGTTTTTGCTTTTTTCCCTCTAAAACCTTTTCAACTTATATTTCCTAATTCCTTTTTTTAGTTCTAACCCCCTTTTAACTTATTTTTCATTCTTCTCCTAACTCTCCCCCCTCTCCCTTCCGTCCTAATTAGCGGGGTTGCCCCGTTCCCTCCCCCTGGGTCTAACTTTACTAGCTAAGCCCCCTCCCCTGTTTTACTGTATTTTCCCATTTGTCCCTGTTGTTGCTGGTCCCCTCCCCACCGTTTATATTCCTATTGTGTCCTTACTCACTAGTTGTGCGGGTAACCCGCTATAATTTGCCTGTCCTATCTGGGTATCGCCGGAAGGATTTCCCTGTCGTAACTTTGTCCTGTATTGTCCCATTAAATCCGCCAGTTGTCTTTTGCCTTTTAACTTAATTACTATTGCTAAGCTTTAACTAGGTTCTGATCTTCTTTTTTATAGCTAGGTAGAGCTCTGGGATTAGCCCGGAGCTGATTTATATCTGAGTTTAGTTTGTGACTGTGTGTGCCTCTTTTGTTAGGCGCCCCGTTGGCGTCCCCCAAAAATTATCTATTCCCCCTTGGCGAGGCAAGTCGGTGGGAAAGAGCCGTCTGGACTAAATATCTCCACCCGCAGTCGCTGGTCAGCGTTCTTGCACAGTTCCGCTTGTAAAATTTGGGGCGTGAGCTCAGTGGTTAAAATCCCTAGCTCCCTCATATTTTACACGTGCTTGTGATTCTGTCTTGGTCATTAAAGCATCGTGTTGTGTATCAGTTTGCCTAGTAGCCGAAGACTCAGAAGAGAGTTAGAGCCTGTAGAGGCATACGAACTTTAACGAACTTCATCCACTGCGTTTTACTCTGCTACGTCGTTGGTCAGCACACGGCCCGCGACAAATGCATATGCGGTCGGCCGACAGCTGTAGTAGCTTGAAGTAGCACTAGTACTTTGATAGCATTGTGCAAAACGACGGAATAGTTAAACAGTATAGCCCACTTTGCTGCTTGATATTTATACCAATCTCTTATCTTCTCGCGTGAAAAACATCATATTGTCAGTTGCTTGTATCAGTACGCACGCACAGGAAGGAAAGTTCTAGAAATGCTGTATTGCTGACAAGCACTATATGCATGTATCGTCAGCATTGTGTGTACAGCAAGATGTTATCAATAGTGCATGGTTTTTAAAGAACGTCTGTAAGATAAAGCATATGACAGTAAGTACAGACTTTTATGTACATACATATTGCGTAGCATGGCTGTTAGTGCAAGAATTGTGTGGACGTGGAATTGCCATAAAAGACTTAATTTGTATGGAGATTTAGCAATTTATGTAGCAAAGGTAATTCGTTATGTAGTGGAGAAATAAATCCTACTAATCCTATACTACTAGTCATGGGTAATATACTAGTGAGGAGGAGGAGGCGCTGAGGCGCTGAGGTGCTGAGGCGCTGAACTGCTTCAGGGTCGTGGAATTCGAAAATCACATTAGTTTTCCTGTCGTACGTAAGCTCCGAGCTCTACGTGACCCTTGCCCGGAACCACGGTCCACGGAACCCGGAACTTAAAATTGAAATTGTCCATTTTCTCTGGAAAAACTTTATATAGGTGGTTTTCAGGGTCGTAGAATTTAAAAATGATATTAGTTTTCCTATCCTAGCTAACCTCCGTGCTCTACGTGACCGTTGCCCGGAACCACGAACAGTCAAAGCCTAAAATTAAATGTTAAATTTGACCATTTTATCTAAGAAAGGTCCAATATTGGCATTTGTACGTGATCACAGGGTATAAAGTACGTGTTTTAAAGGATTGGTTTTAATTAAGATGTGCTCTGACTCGTTCTTTTTTCTTTTAAATTTTGTAACGTCTTAGACGCTAACTTTTTCCAGTGTAAAATTTCTAGATTTGTATAGAATTATTCCATAGTTCGAACACTAGTTTCAAGCAATTTAAATGTACGTGCTCTTTATTCATTTCTAACTTCATAACCCAAATTAGTAAATTTGAAAGAAAACTGGGTTTCTAGTTTAATTCTAACGCCCTATAGCCGGAAAAGATTTGTTAACTTTGTATTAACAGAATTCATTACTTGACTGCTAGTGAATTGTGATTACATTTCTACTACTTTTACATAACATTGCAAGATTACGTTTCAGTTACCTTGCGGTGAATTAGAGGAAGCTATATGACTTTGTCTGAGTTTAATATTTCTGCTATGTACTAGACTCGTCCAGTGCTATAAATGTCTTTTCAATGCAATCTTTGCACTGAAGATGTATACTATAAATGATGTCAGTAGTTGACGAATAATTAAGGCCATAGTGTTAATCTTTTGTTTTCTCACTTCTGAAAGCAAAAGTCATGCCTAAGGACAACCTATCACGTGAACAACATCAGTGAAATAGACACATGTTCTATCAGCAGGTGTAAATGTAAACAAAAACTTAGAAATGTTTACACAAATCTTTTGTCTAACTCAAAAAATTATCGGTCAAGTGTATAATTCCTGTGACTGCTTAAATTTGGTGTGTAATTGCGTGTAAATTTTGTTTTCAGATTTTGGCCTTCCCAAATTCGGACGCTCTGGAAAAATGATTTTCTTGCGTCTTTGGTTTTGGCTATTTCTGCGTTTCTTCCGCCCGATGCTTCCGACAGATCAGGGGGGCCCCACAGGTACTGTGTGAGAAATTGAGTGAGTGTGGATGTTAAACTTTAATCTAGTTAATGTCCGAGTGTCACAATTCAACTGTATGACATTTGACAAACCTTTTGAAAAGAGGCATGATTAGACAGGACAAATTTCAACTGACTGTTTAATGGCTAATAAAATTTGAAAATTTTTTGGCATCTTACGTAGTAGGTGGTTGAAAAGGTTGGAGGAAATTTTGTGTAAGTTATAGACATACTGTCAATAACATTTGTCAAGTCGAAAATTATTTACGTAATTAATGACGAAAGTGTTTAGATCAAATAGATTTAGAAGTACTGAAGGTGTCTATGTGAATAGGTTTAGACTTGTGAAGATAAAAAAGCGAACTCTATTTTGAGAAAAGGACAAACGTGTGACTAATGACGTGGAAAATTGTAGACTGTGCATTACAGACAAACAAAATTTAGATGTGTTAGTGGTTTGAAAAAGTAGGTTTGATTAATAATTAAAAGTGTATATATGCGCAAGAGAACGAAGTGCAGTGACTTAATTTGCTTGTGTCTACGTGAGTAATTTAAAATGGATCTGTGAAAAAATTAGATAAATTAAGATAAGAAAGATTAAATTTGAGTCTGTAGAGGTAGCAATAAATGAGTATAAAATATTCCTGTCGCATACAAACTTTACATTTACATTATACATTCAAATTTACGTTATACTTGCAAACAGCAGATTTTGTTAAATAGAAGCAGTGTATGAGGAAATATTATAGACTTCAGTTAGTGAAGTAAATACTCAATCAGTCAGTTTCTGGTACATTCCGACTTCAGCGCGATGGGTCAAAAATTTAATTTCGCTTATACTTTGCTCATTTGTGACCCAATGCGTTGTATTCACATGGCGAAATATGCGGAATTTGGTTCAGCCAAATTCGAGATATAAGCAGTTGAATTTGAGCTGTTTTTGGTTCCCAGACGCTGTGGTTCGGATATCACTTTTGGCCTATTTATTGATGTGCGGATACACCTTCATAATTTTTATCTGTGCATGTTTGTGTTGGAACGAACTTTAAAACATGCTAAAAATAAATGGAACCGGCTATGCTGATTTCGTATCTGATCTCAAATCAGAGCTACCACATATCATAGTGTCGTACAGAACAATCCAAGACAGAACTACTACACCATATACGAAAGCTAGTAATGATTTTTTAAAAGAGTACAAACTTTTTAGCATGTCTAACGTCTGCTCCAGCACAAACATATAAGATAAAAACAGATAAAAATTATGAATGTGTATCCGGTCATAGCTCCTTGCAACGCTACTGGTTGTTCGACCTGATAAGGTGATATTTGGGATTTGAACCGAAATCGGCTTGGGCATAGCAGGATCCATTTTTCCTAAACGTTTTCGCATGCCTAACGTCCGTTCCATCAAAAATTTGTTCCGAAAAAATTGACAACTAGCATCCTTTTATAGCTCCTTTTCGCGTTGTAGATTGTACGACATCACGAGATTACAGATGTGAACGATACGTACGGATATGAGTGTGGAAGTCGGAGGTTCCACTTTTTCTGGGCAATATTTGGCATGCATATAGTTAATACAACTAGAAAAGAGCACAGAAAGAAATCACGACTCGATTTTACACAATATAACTTCCTATGCTCCTGTTTTGTAATTTTTCTTAAGATGGTGAAAGTGAAATTATACATAGGTTAGCACAAGCAAAAGCGCAATAGTAGACCTTGTTTATGATATGGAACTCATGGGTTGATGCCCTTTAGCACATCAATAAATAGGCCAAAACTGATATCCGAACCACACCGTCTGGGAACCAAAACAGCTCAAATTCAACTGCTTATATATCGAACGTGGCTGAACCAAATTCCGTCATATTTTGCCATGTGAATACAACGCATTGGGTCTGCAAAGGAGCAAAGTATAAGCGAAATTAAATTGAATTAATTTAAATTAAATGAATGTACCAGAAACTGACTGTATATAGATTGAGTATTTATTTCACTTACTAAAGTCTATAATATTCCCTCATACGCTGCTTCTATTTAACAAAATCTGCTGTTTGTAAGGTATAACGTAAATTTAAATGTATAATGTGAATGTAAATATACTCATTTATTGCTACCTCTACAGACTCAAATTTACTCAAGTGTAACATTTGCTATTTTTTTAATCTAAGGCCTCAGACCAAACCGACGATTGGCCATGGAGGATGCCGTCGGCCAGGCCCCACTGGATGCCGTAGCCCACGCCATGCAGCTGATGGGCTAGTCATGGGCCCTTCTACAGAACAAATTGGAACCTTATCCGGAACAGAGATTCTCCCGAATAGACTCGGATGGACGTAAAATTTTTTAAATAAAAAATGCTTGTTTATGGTTATGATACAATAAATTTTATATAATTCCATTTAATCAGTTACCACTCAGTCAAGGGCAAATGTTCAATTTGTGATTGGATCAACCTCATGTCAAAAATTGGTAGGTGACTTTATAATAAAACATGAGAGAAACTAAGCCCATGAATTTTGATTAAGTACATTTTAAACATTGTTTCCCATTAGGGCACTCTTTTCAATTTCTCAAGTTTTGACTGTTTCGTTAGGGCACTGTTTCATTAGGGCACCGTTCCGTTAGGGCACTCTTTACGTATTTCTTCGATATTGCATACTATTTGTTCGTGTCGTACTGGAAGACTATATTGAATAAATATAGTTAAGTGTATGTTGTCACGGTGCAGTTTTTCCCCCGGTGTAAAATTTCCCCCCGGAAAAACTACCCCGGTGTGGATTTTCCCCCGGAAAAATTACACCGGTGTGAAATTTCCGGGGGGAAATTTTGCACCAAAGCCAGGAATAATGCAGATTTCATTTTATGAATTAAGTTTTGCTCATAAATATAGCAACTAATTATGCTTTGATGGTGAAATACAATTAGTCTGAAACGCTGAAATGCCAAAATAATTACTCATTATAACTCATATACAAAATCCACTTCATTGAAATATATAATGAATAAAACTTTTGTAAAGCCAAAAATTTGGAAGGATTAATTAAAATTATTGTTATATTATACTGCTTATTTCGCATTTGATAAACCATATAATAAAGAAAAATTTTACGATAAAATCCAACCCTAATATTTCTTATGCACTCATATTTTATGTTTTATTTCTGAGTAAAAATATATGCATAAATTAAAGCTTGGAAACTTTTATCTCCGAGCCCAAGCCGTTAAGCAGGAACAGACATAAGATCAAATTAAAACTTATCTTTGTTTATTTCATGGATCATAGATCAATCATATGCAGCAATCAATGCAATGCAAAAGCTAATAAAGTTCAATTAAATCATTGCTAATTTCTAATCTTATTAATTATGTATCTTTCTAAGTAAAATAAAAACACAATTGAAATTTTGGAAATTTTATTCTCAGATTTCAACCACAGCTCAATGGTGAAATCTTTCCTTAGGGAAATTTTGAAAGGAAAGTTTACTAAATTCAGGTTAACGTGGAAAATGAAGATTAATTTCAATTAATTGAGATTCAATTTGCAAGCTGGAAATTTTTATTTCAGCTGAATTCAATGAATTTTCTAAAATAAAGTAAAAATAAATTTTAATTGAATTGATTATTATTATTCTTGTTCTACCTTTGCCCCACATACAGATTTGAGCTCGGAGATAAAATCTCCAATATTTCAATTTATTTATTTTTACTTAGTAAATTAAAACATAAAATATTAGAAACCTAAGAAAGATTAGAAGTTATTATTTATTTAAATATTTCATCCTTATTAAGGTTTATCAACTGCAAAATAAGCAATTGAATACAATAATGATTATAATCAATCCTACAAATCTTTTGATTTTTCAAGAAATTTTATTCATTATATATGTATTTCGATTTAATTTTGTAACTCTATCTCAGACGAACTATTATAATGAATAATTATTTTGGCGGATTATGCTAATCATATTCCATCTTCAAAGCATAATTAGTAGCTTCGATTATGAACCAAACTCAATTTATAAACAGAAATGTGCATTATTTCTTGCATTGGTGCAAAATTTCCCCCCGGAAAATCCACACCGGTGTAATTTTTTCCGGGGGGAATTTTTCAATTGGGAAAAATCACACCGTGACATATGTAACAATTATTAGACAGTTAGTTCATATGTATAGTGGCTCTAGCCTCTATAGTTAAAAGTACAAAAACAAATTTGTGCGAAATAGTCGAGTTCGCAAATATTATTACTTCAGTATCCAACTTCAACAGTTTAAAAGTTTGCAATTTCAATTGTTTAGTAATTTAAAATTCTTATTTTTAGAAATCCGAATTCTTTCTTTCTTAAGTATTGCCAAAGTTTTGATGAAGTCATCTTCAAATGCTGATGCAAAATGCAACCTTGTATATAATTTAAAAATTTGGAAATCAAACTAAATACTTTTCAACAAGTTAATTGTTACTTAATTACTTAACTTAACTCAATTGGAGAAATAGATTGTACCTATGTACAGAGATACAATCACAATGACACATTATGTTATCTACCAATTTACACAAATTTTTAAACAGTGCCAATTTCTCTATGCGCGGTGCCCTAACGAAACCCTTTGTTATCAAAGAGTAAGTGCAATAACTGAAGTGACAGAGTGCCCTAACGAAACAGTGCCCTAATGGGAGACAATCCATTTTAAACACCTTCGTTTAAATCACTTGCAATGTATTAAACCTTATTTATTTATCACTCACAACATCTGACTCACCAATTAAACATGTCGAGCTGTCAAAACTTCACTTTCAGTACTTTTAAATCTATTTCATCTAAACACTTTCGTCATTAATTACGTAAATAATTTTCGACTTGACAAATGTTATTGACAGTATGTCTATAACTTACACAAAATTTCCTCCAACCTTTTCAACCACCTACTACGTAAGATGCCAAAAAATTTTCAAATTTTATTAGCCATTAAACAGTCAGTTGAAATTTGTCCTGTCTAATCATGCCTCTTTTCAAAAGGTTTGTCAAATGTCATACAGTTGAATTGTGACACTCGGACATTAACTAGATTAAAGTTTAACATCCACACTCACTCAATTTCTCACACAGTACCTGCGGGGCCCCCTGATCTGTCGGTAGCATCGGGCTGAAGAAAAGCAGAAATAGCCAAAACCAAAGACGCAAGAAAATCATTTTTCCAGAGCGTCCGAATTTGGGAAGGCCAAAATCTGAAAAAATTTACACGCAATTACACACCAAATTTAAGTAGTCACAGGAATTATACACTTGACCGATAATTTTTTGAATTAGACAAAAGATTTGCGTAAACATTTCTAAGTTTTTGTTTACATTTACACCTGCTGATAGAACATGTGTCTATTTCACTGATGTTGTTCACGTGATAGGTTGTCCTTAGGCATGACTTTTGCTTTCAGAAGTGAGAAAACAGAAGATGAACACTATGGCCTTAATTATTCGTCAACTACTGACATCATTTATAGTATACATCTTCAGTGCAAAGATTGCATTGAAAAGACATTTATAGCACTGGACGAGCCTAGTACATAGCAGGCATATTAAAATTAATTAGTCAACTCAGACAAAATCATATTGTTTCCTCTAATTCACCGCAAAGTAACTGAAACGTAATCTTGCTTCCTCTATAATTACACCAATTATTTAATCACCAGTTCATAACTAGTTCAGTAATGAGGCAGCAGCCAAGTATATAGGGAATTTACTTACCTTTTGTTTTCGTGGAGTTGATTGTTTAATAACAAATGGGTCAAGCAAAAAATGGGAACTTTTCAATGTAATCGCAATTCACTAGCAGTCAAGTATTGAATTCTGTTAATACAAAGTTAACAAACCTTTTCCGGCTATAATGCGTTACAATTAAACTAGAAACCCAGTTTTCTTTCAAATTTACAAAGTTACAAATTTAATAGATCACGCTACCTATTCTAAATTTGGGTTATGAAATTAGAAATGAATAAAGAGCACGTACGTTTAAATTGCTTGAAACTAGTGTTCGAACTATGAAATTATTCTATACAGATCTAGAAACTTTACACTGGAAAAGGTTAGCGTCTAAGACGTTACAAAATGTAAAAGAAAAAAGAACGAGTCAGAGCACATTTTAGTTAAGAACAAGCCTTTAAAACACATTCTTTATAAACTGTGATCACGTACAAATGCCAATATTGGACCTCTTTTAGATAAAATGGTCAAATTTAATTTTAGGCTTTGACCGTTCGTGGTTCCGGGATAAGGTCACGTAGAGCACGGAGGTTCGCTAGGATAGGAAAACCAATATAATTTTCGAATTCTACGACACTGAAAACCCCATATATAAAGTTTGTCCAGAGAAAATGGACCATTTTTTAATTTAAGCTTGGGTCGACCGTGATTTCGATCGGCTACAGCGCCGCCTCGAGCGCCGCAGCACCACAGCGCCTCCGCGCCTCAGCACCTCCTCCACCCCTTAATCCCTCAGCACCTCAGCACATCAGCGCCCCTCCCCCTCCCCCCCTAATACTACTTCATTTGTGGCTCTTTACTACTCTTGTAACTTCTAATCCTCACTGTAACTTAGCGATCCTTGATTACTGCTGACTGTGCATTTACCAGAAATGCACGACAAAAATGCATATGTAACAAAATAAGCCGTTTCCTGAATTTTGACTAGTTGTACATTTGTTGCAGCATCAGCAATTCAGATTTTATTGTTTCCCATCTAATACTTATTTCATAACACGCATGTGAGTAGTCATGGCTGTGCGTTTAACCCCAAACCTCAGATTAATACAACACCTAGCCTGTATTAAGGCATTCGCAAAACAAGTGCCGCAACTTTAATACTTAAATTAGCTTCCTCCTCAAATGTTTTTGTCCTGTTGTCTTTTGGAAACCTAGCATCAACCTACAACTTCGTATTTGCCTAGTTTTTACACACCTTGGACCCTTCCAAGACATAGATATTATTTCGTCCTAGTTTGGACAGATTTCACCGAAGTCCTCAGAAATTAGTATATTACCCATGACTAGTAGTATAGGATTAGTAGGATTTATTTCTCCACTACACAGCGAATTACCTTTGCTACATAAATTGCTAAATATCCATACAAATTAAGTCTTTTATGGCAATTCCATGTCCACAAAATTCTTGCACTAACACCCATGCTACGCAATATGTATATACATAAAAGTTTGTACTTTCTGTCATATGCTTTATCTTACAGACGTTCTTTAAAAACGATGCACTATTGATAACATCTTGCTGTACACACAATGCTGACGATACATGCATATAGTGCTTGTCAGCAACACAGCATTTCTAGAACTTTCCTTCCTGTGCGTGCGTACTGATACAAGCGACTGACAATATGATGTTTTTCACGCGAGAAGATAAGAGATTCGTATAAATATCAAGCAGCAGAGAGTGCTATACTGTTAAACTATTCCGTCGTTTTGCACAATGCTATCAAAGTACTAGTGCTACTTCAGGCTATTACAGCTGTCGGCCGACCTCATATGCATTTGTCGCGGGCCGTAGCAGAGTAAAACGCAGTGGATGAAGTTCGTTAAAGTTCGTGTGCCTCTACAGGCTCTAACTCTTTTCTGAGTCTTCGGCATCTAGGCAAACTGATACACAGCACGATGCTTTAATGACCAAGACAGGATTACAAGTACAGAATCGGAACAGAATCACAAGCACGACTTCACTCTTTAGCAACTGGCACCGAGACTGACTAACAAAATAGAATTACAAAGTTACCCTTTCCTGGCCACCGTAAGACTTTAGCGATTACGCAACACCCAGCAATTTATCTCAAATCCAAAAATAGTTTCCAATTTTTGTTCCAACAATCCTCTAAGGTAATCTTACTTTGGTTTCTCTTTTCTAGCCCTTCCATTGACGTAAGCAAGCTTCTAGAACTTTCTATTTTCTGGCAAGTTAATAGACTCAGGAGCTCAAAACCAATTTCCAATTCCATCCACACTATAAATCTTTTGGCCAGTTTTCCAGCTCTAACTTTAATAGAAAGAGAGGGAATAATTCCAAGAAAGAACCTAGCCAATATAGACAATCTCAAGGACAGGACAATACAAAGTTACTAGCTATAATAGAAAAGAACAATTACATATTAGTTTATTATTAACTAACGATACAACAATTAATACATGTACTAGCTACCTACAGTATCTGCCGTATGCTATTTGTTACCTAAGATTCCTTATTTAGCTTTATTTTATAAATTTACCTAAATCCTTAGTTTAAGAGTTTTACCAATCTTATATATTCTAACTAGCTAATTACTAGGTCTGCTACATATCTCCCCCCTTTGCAAAAATTGGTCAGTCAGAAAAAATAGAAGTTGATTGCTGATTCAGGTGTTGCGCGATGGACTTCCAGAATATTCCAAACTTCCTAGTTTCAGACTACATCACAGTTGCGTTTCCAAAATGTGCAAAGACGGCATCGGTGTCAAACAATTTGTAAGCTTTACAGCTCAAATTTCATGCGTAGCATTAATAAATTCGGAGAAATGAAGTTGACTAAATCGGTTGCTAAAAATGACAGTCAAAACGCAGCATGCTACACTACAAAGGCTGTATCAACTTGACAATATGATTTTACACCTTCGGTGAGGTGGGATTACAGAACAAGCTGATAGTTTACATAACAATTTCGCAAAAACTACATTTTTAACGTTAACAGCTGATGACGCAGAAATTGAAAAAGATTGAGCTTCGCACAATGTGGGTCTCAATATATTCGAGAAAAAATCATTAATTTTTTTATTTCGCCATGTACGGCCAATCTCAAGTAAATTTTTAAGCCATAATTGTAGCCTTTTCTAGTCTTGGCGAAGCGTTCAGAATGCAATCACACCGATTTTGCTATTTCGAAAACAGTGATTTAAACATTTTGTTTCTACAGTCTTTGGGCTGTTCCTAATAGTTAAACCAGTAACCAGTAAAGTAGCGGTGACTACGTTTCCCTCACCCTACATTCACTAAACCTACAACCTACGTAAAACTACTTCCTACTTTACTTCTTCGTTCCGTTAGCAAATTTCCTATTTTGTAAACTAGGTAGGTTCAATTTAAGTGCACACACATAAATGCACTTCTAAACAGCGTCTCCCCCCATCTTCCCCCCCGCTTACAAAGACGGCACCCCTGTTATCTAAAGGTCATCTATGCAGCTTTTTGATAACGTTTTGTATATAACCCGTAGTTTGTGAGCGCACAAGCGGTACTTTGCAATTTCACATGGGTAGGACAAGGATAATCAAACCTTGGTCTGGTAAGCTTTAAGATGTTTGTATTAGAAATAGTGCTGCTCCAATAAAACATTTTAATTTTTCAGTTTTAAATTTCGGTTAGCACTATAAAATAGCTTTACATGTTTCATGTCAGTGAATATTTTTCAGGAGAAACTTTATTTTGCTGAAATTTCAGGTCAATTTAGCTTCACGTGAATTTCCCTTAAATTCATTTTTTCTGAATATATGTATCTACTGTGTCCAACATCTGTTATTGCTTCAAAATTTGGCTAAATTGCCACCTTCCATGAAGTTTCGCTGAAAAATATTCACTGACATGAAACATGTAAAGCTATTTTATAGTGCTAACCGAAATTTAAAACTGAAAAATTAAAATGTTTTATTGGAGCAGCACACAATACAAACATCTTAAAGCTTACCAGACCAGGTTTGATTATCCTTGTCCTACCCATCTGAAATTGCAAAGTACCGCTTGTGCGCTCACAAACTACAGGTTATATACAAAACGTTATCAAAAGCTGCATAGATGACCTTTAGATAACAGGGTGCCGTCTTTGTAAGCGGGGGGAAGATGGGGGGGAGACGCTGTTTAGAAGTGCATTTATGTGTGTGCACTTAAATTGAACCTACCTAGTTTACAAAATAGGGAAATTTGCTAACGGAACGAAGAAGTAAAGTAGGAAGTAGTTTTACGTAGGTTGTAGGTTTAGTGAATGTAGGGTGAGGGAAACGTAGTCACCGCTACTTTACAGTTTACTGGTTTAACTATTAGGAACAGCCCAAAGACTGTAGAAACAAAATGTTTAAATCACTGTTTTCGAAATAGCAAAATCGGTGTGATTGCATTCACAGACGCTTCGCCAAGACTAGAAAAGGCTACAATTATGGCTTAAAAATTTACTTGAGATTGGCCGTACATGGCGAAATAAAAAAATTAATGATTTTTTCTCGAATATATTGAGACCCACATTGTGCGAAGCTCAATCTTTTTCAATTTCTGCGTCATCAGCTGTTAACGTTAAAAATGTAGTTTTTGCGAAATTGTTATGTAAGAAATCAGCTTGTTCTGTAATCCCACCTCACCGAAGGTGTAAAATCATATTGTCAAGTTGATACAGCCTTTGTAAGTATAGCATGCTGCGTTTTGACTGTCATTTTTAGCAACCGATTTAGTCAACTTCATTTCTCGAATTTATTAATGCTACGCATGAAATTTGAGCTGTAAAGCTTACAAAAAATTGTTTGACACCGATGCCGTCTTTGCACATTTTGGAAACGCAACTGTGATGTAGTCTGAAACTAGGAAGTTTGGAATATTCTGGAAGTCCATCGCGCAACACCTGAATCAGCAATCAACTTCTATTTTTTCTGACTGACCAATTTTTGCAAGAGAATGTCTGTAGCAGACCTAGTAATTAGCTAGTTAGAATATATAAGATTGATAAAACTCTTAAGCTAAGGATTTAGGTAAATTTATAAAATAAAGCTAAATAAGGAATCTTAGGTAACAAATATCATACGTCAGATACTGTAGGTAGCTAGTATATGTATTAATTGTTGTATCGTTAGTTAATAATAAACTAATATGTAATTGTTCTTTTCTATTATAGCTAGTAACTTTGTATTGTCCTGTCCTTGAGATTGTCTATATTGGCTAGGTTCTTTCTTGGAATTATTCCCTCTCTTTCTATTAAAGTTAGAGCTGGAAAACTGGCCAAAAGATTTATAGTGTGGATGGAATTGGAAATTGGTTTTGAGCTCCTGAGACTATTAACTTGCCAGAAAATGAAAGTTCTAGAAACTTGCTTACGTCAATGGAAGGGCTAGAAAAGAGAAACCAAGTAAGATTACCTTAGAGGATTGTTGGAACAAAAAATTGGAAACTATTTTTGGATTTGAGATAAATTGCTGGGTGTTGCGTAATCGCTAAAGTCTTACGGTGGCCGGGAAAGGGTAACTGTATAGAATTCTATTTTGTTAGTCAGTCTCGGTGCCAGTTGCTAAAGTGAAGTCGTGCTTGTGATTCTGTTCCGATTCTGTACTTGTAATCCTGTCTTGGTCATTAAAGCATCGTGCTGTGTATCAGTTTGCCTAGATGCCGAAGACTCAGAAAAGAGGTTAGAGGCTCTTGAGGCACACGAACTAACGAACATCATCCACTGCGTTTTACTCTGCTACGGCCCGCGACAAGTACACGCGAGGTCGGCCGACAGCTGTAATAGCCTGAAGTAGCACAAGCGCTTTGATAGCATTGTGCAAAACGACGGAATAGTTTAACGAGTACAGCACTCTCTGCTGCTCTGATATTTATACGAATCTCTTATCTTCTCGCGTGAAAAACATCATATTGTCAGTCGCTTGTATCAGTACGCACGCACAGGAAGGAAAGTTCTAGAAATGCTGTGTTGCTGACAAGCACTATATGCATGTATCGTCAGCATTGTGTGTACAGCAAGATGTTATCAATAGTGCATCGTTTTTAAAGAACGTCTGTAAGATAAAGCATATGACAGAAAGTACAAACTTTTATGTTTATACTTATATTGCGTAGCATGGTGTTAGTGCAAGAATTACGTGGACATGGAGTATGCCATAAAAGACTTAATTTGTATGGATATTTAGCAATTTATGTAGCAAAGGTAATTCGCTGTGTAGTGGAGAAATAAATCCTACTAATCCTATACTACTAGTCATGGGTAATATACTACATTTCTGAGGACTTCGGTGAAAATCTGTCCAAACTAGGACAGATAATATCTATGTCTTGGAAGGGTCCAAGGTGTGTAAAAACTGAGCAAACTAAAGTTGTAGGTTGATGCTAGGTTTCCAAAAGACAACAGGACAAAAACATTTGAGGAGGAAGCTAATTTAAGTATTAAAGTTGCGACACTTGTTTTGCAGAATACCTTAATACAGGCTAGGTGTTGTATTAATCTGAGGTTTGGGGATAAACGCACAGCCATGATACTCACATGCGTGTTATGAAATAAGTATTAGATGGGAAACAATAAAATCTGAATTGCTGATGCTGCAACAAATGTACAACTAGTCAAAATTCAGGAAACGGCTTATTTTGTTACATATGCATTTTTGTCATTGCATTTTCTGGTAAATGCACAGTCAGCAGTAATCAAGGATCGCTAAGTTACAGTGAGGATTAGAAGTTACAAGAGTAGTAAAGAGCCACAAATGAAGTAGTAATAGGGGAGGGGGAGGGGCGCTGATGTGCTGGGGTGCTGAGGGATTAAGGGGTGGAGGGAGGTGCTGAGGCGCGGAGGCGCTGTGGTGCTGCGGCGCTCGAGGCGGCGCTGTAGCCGATCAAATCACGTCGACCCAAGCTTAAATTAAAAAATGGTCCATTTTCTCTGGACAAACTTTATATATGGGGTTTTCAGTGTCGTAGAATTCGAAAATTATATTGGTTTTCCTATCTAGCGAACCTCCGTGCTCTACGTGACCTTATCCGGAACCACGAACGGTCAAAACCTAAAATTAAATTTGACCATTTTATCTAAGAGGTCAATATTGGCATTTGTACGTGATCACAGTTTACCTCAAGAATGTGTTTTTAAAGGCTTGTTCTTAACTAAAATATGCTCTGACTCGTTCTTCTTTCTTTTACATTTTGTAACGTCTTAGACGCTAACCTTTTCAGTGTAAAGTTTCTAGATCTGTATAGAATAATTTCATAGTTCGAACACTAGTTTCAAGCAATTTAAACGTACGTGTTCTTTTATTCATTTCATTTCGCCCCCAAATTTAGAATAGGTAGCGTGATCTATTAAATTTGTAACTTTGTAAATTTGAAAGAAAACTGGGTTTCTAGTTTAATTGTAACGCATTATAGCCGGAAAAGGTTTGTTAACTTTGTATTAACAGAATTCAATACTTGACTGCTAGTGAATTGCGATTACATTGAAAAGTTCCCATTTTTTAACTTGACCCATTTGTTATTAAACAATCAACTCCACAAAGGTAAAGTAAATTCCCTATGCTGGCTGCTGCCTCATTACTGAACTAGTTATGAACTGGTGATTAAATAATTGGTGTAATTATAGAGGAAGCAAGATTACGTTTCAGTTACTTTGCGGTGAATTAGAGGAAACAATATGATTTTGTCTGAGTTGACTAATTAATTTTAATATGCCTGCTATGTACTAGGCTCGTCCAGTGCTATAAATGTCTTTTCAATGCCAATCTTTGCACTGAAGGTGTATACTATAAATGATGTCAGTAGTTGACGAATAATTAAGGCCATAGTGTTCATCTTCTGTTTTCTCACTTCTGAAAGCAAAAGTCATGCCTAAGGATATCCTATCACGTGAACAACATCAGTGAAATAGACACATGTTCTATCAGCAGGTGTAAATGTAAACAAAAACTTAGAAATGTTTACGCAAATCTTTTGTCTAATTCAAAAAATTATCGGTCAAGTGTATAATTCCTGTGACTACTTAAATTTGGTGTGTAAATTGCGTGTAAATTTTTTCAGATTTTGGCCTTCCCAAATTCGGACGCTCTGGAAAAATGATTTTCTTGCGTCTTTGGTTTTGGCTATTTCTGCTTTTCTTCAGCCCGATGCTACCGACAGATCAGGGGGCCTGGAGTACTGTGTGAGGTGAGTGAGTGTGGATGTTAAACTTTAATCTAGTTAATGTCCGAGTGTCACAATTCAACTGTATGACATTTGACAAACCTTTTGAAAAGAGGCATGATTAGACAGGACAAATTTCAACTGACTGTTTAATGGCTAATAAAATTTGAAAATTTTTTGGCATCTTCGTAGTAGGTGGTTGAAAAAGGTTGGAGAAATTTTGTGTAAGTTATAGACATACTGTCAAAAACATTTGTCAAGTCGAAAATTTACGTAATTAATGACGAAAGTGTTTGCGATGAAATAGATTTAAAAGTACTGAAAGTGAAGTTTTGACAGCTCGACATGTTTAATTGGTGAGTCAGATGTTGTGAGTGATAAATAAATAAGGTTTAATACATTGCAAGTGATTTAAACGAAGGTGTTTAAAATGGATTGTCTCCCATTAGGGCACTGTTTCGTTAGGGCACTCTGTCACTTCAGTTATTGCACTTACTCTTTGATAACAAAGGGTTTCGTTAGGGCACCGCGCATAGAGAAATTGGCACTGTTTAAAAATTTGTGTAAATTGGTAGATAACATAATGTGTCATTGTGATTGTATCTCTGTACATAGGTACAATCTATTTCTCCAATTGAGTTAAGTTAAGTAATTAAGTAACAATTAACTTGAAAAGTATTTAGTTTGATTTCCAAATTTTAAATTATATACAAGGTTGCATTTTGCATCAGCATTTGAAGATGACTTCATCAAAACTTTGGCAATACTTAAGAAAAGAAAGAATTCGGATTTCTAAAAAAACAAAAAATTTTAAATTACTAAACAATTGAAATTGCAAACTGTTGAAGTTGGATACTGAAGTAATAATATTTGCGAACTCGACTATTTCGCACAAATTTGTTTTGTACTTTTAACTATAGGGCTAGGCCACTATACATATGAACTAACTGTCTAATAATTGTTACATATGTCACGGTGTGATTTTTCCCACTTGAAAAATTTCCCCCGGAAAAATTACACCGGTGTGGATTTTCCCCGGAATAATTACATAATTGTGCATTTTCCAATGTCTAGAAAAAATAATGCACATTTCATAATTATAAATTGAGTTTGGTTCATAATCGAAGCTACTAATTATGCTTTGAGAGATGGAATATGATTCTCATAATCCGCCAAAATAATTATTCATTATAATGGTTCGTCTGAGATAGAGTTACAAAATTAAATCGAAATGTATATAATGAATAAAATTTCTTGAAAAATCAAAAGATTTGCAGGATTGATTATAATCATTATTGTATTCAATTGCATATTTTGCAGTTAGATAAACCTTAATAAGGATGAAATATTTAAATAAATAATAACTTCTAATCTTTCTTAGGTTTCTAATATTTTATGTTTTAATTTACTAAGTAAAAATAAATAAATTGAAATATTGGAGATTTTATCTCGAGCTAAAATCTGTATGTGTAGAAAAAGGTAGAACAATAATAATAATAATCAATTCAATTAAAATTTATTTTTTACTTTATCTTAGAAAATTCATTGAATTCAGCTGAAATAAAAATTTTCAGCTTGCAAATTGAATCTCAATTAATTGAAATTAATCTTCATTTTTCACGTTAACCTGAATTTTGTAAACTTTCCTTTCAAAATTTCCCTAAGGAAAGATTTCACCATTGAGCTGTGGTTGAAATCTGAAACTAAAATTTCCAAAATTTCAATTGTGTTTTTGTTTTACTAAGAAAGATACTTAATTAATAAGATTAGAAATTAGCAATGATTTAATTGAACTTTATTAGCTTTTGCATTGCATTGATTGCTGCATATGATTGATCTATGATCTATGAAATAAACAAAAATAAGTTTTAATTTGACCTTATATCTTTTCCTGCTTAACGGCTTGGGCTCGGAGATAAAAGTTTCCAAGCTTTAATTTATGCATATATTTTTACTCAGAAATAAAACATAAAATATTAGCGCATAAGAAATATTAGGGTTGGCTTTTATCGTAAAATTTTTCTTTATTATATGGTTTATCAAATGCGAAATAAGCAGTATAATATAACAATAATTTTAATTAATCCTTCAAAATTTCTGGCTTTACAAAATTTTTATTCATTAAGTGGATTTTGTATATGAGTTATAAATTATAATGAGTAATTATTTTGGCATTTCAGCGTTTCAGGCTAATCATATTTCACCATCAAAGCATAATTAGTTGCTATATTTATGAGCAAAACTTAATTCATAAACTGATATCTGCATTATTTCTGGCTTTGGTGCAAAATTTCCCTCCGGAAATTTCACACCGGTGTAATTTTTCCGGGGGGAAAATCCACACCGGTGTAGTTTTTCCGGGGGGGAAATTTTACACCGGTTGGAAAACTACACCGTGATATCGCTAACCTATGAATCGTACCAAACAGTGAGCTAAATTGCCTTTAGTTTCCGCAACTTGTTAGCGCCTTGCACTTTTTTGCACTGAGCGTAACAAGAGTTGATCCGCTTAACACTAAGCTAAGTTGAAAAAGCTAGATTCAAGCTAGAATATACATAGCAGAGGTTAAATGTAGGATGTTGACAAATTCTTCTTTTTCGTGTCTTGAACCGACTATCCGCGGGCAAACAATGCAATTGTTCAAAACTTCCTTTTTACTTCCCCTCTTTGAATTTCTTTTCTTTTCTGCATCTTTGCAGGAAACTTTCTGAGAGGGAATTTTGCAATTTACTCTTCACTTTTTCCACAAAATTTTCACAAAAACTTCCTGCTCTTACCCCGTCCTACCGCCGCAACTCTCTTCCATGGGACGTACTTTCTCCCTGCTTCTTGCCCCTCTTCTTTCGTACTAAGTACTAGCTGATAATACATAAACAAAGTTGTTTAGTTAACTTCTTTGCAGTTGACAATTTTACTGTGCAGTTAACTGTTGCATTGTTGAGCGGCGGTTTTCGCAAGATTCGGTTTCTAAGTTTTGCAGTTCCACGTCGTTTCTTTGGGGTAGTATTAATTACAAAATTTGAGTCATACGGGCCTTTTTGCGTAAGACTTAAACTTAATTCGATCCTTTTCGCGAAACAGTTAAAAGAGGAAATATCAAGCTTGAGTGGAGTTACTACACTCGTTAAAATAATTCTACTTTATTCTTGGTACAGCCCATGGAAAGCTTGCCCTTAAGCGTAACATTAACAGGGGTGCCGATTTTGGAAGGTTTCACCCTATTTTGAAGAAATTTTAAATTAATTATCATGGTCATTTCGCTAGCGAAAATTAAACTAAAACTTTTAGACAGCTAAAACGTTTTATTTCTTCTACTCCTAGCCAGCCAGTGAATTGCATGACTGTATCTCAAAATTCAGTAATGTGCAACTTCGTTGTGAAGAAGTTTCGGTTAATAATTGTCATAGTAATTAGCTAATTAATAGTACGTAATTAAAGGTTAAAATTATTAGTTCGGGAGCGAAGGCATCTTAAGATCTGCTAAAAATTAAAATCTGAGGTTTTGCAGTCTTATGTATGCTGATTTTGAACAGTATATTTACACCAACGATTGTTCTTGATATTTTTTGGACTTTTTGCCAGTTTTACGATTCCGATAACCTGACCTTTTTACTGCCAGCTGTCCGCCAAAATTGCCAGAAAAGAAATCACAGGAAGGAAACACCTTGAGAAAAAGTTTTGTCCCGTGTATTTTGAAGAGATCTTAATTGTAAAGGATGCTGTTTTATGATCATTTTTATTTCCATTGTCTTCTGCCGAAGTAAAGTCAAATTGAAGACTAGAATTCTGTTTTGAAGACACTGTGCTGAAAAAACGGAGCAATTTAGCGGTCGTAAATCTAATTTTTAACACCCCTGCTGTTGTGTGGTCAAGTTCAACCACCGAGTTTTTTGTAGAAAACAGTTATCAAAGTGGTTGATTTTTTGACAAAGTGGCAAGCTTTTGCATTTTTAGTGCGATCAAAGCAGGCGAATTTCCCACCATTTTTTCAAATTTGTGTTCAGGTTTCGAGAATTTCGAAAAATGATCGCTAAAGTGGCTTTTTTGAAATTTTTCCTGCAAAGTTTTCAAAATTTTTCAGTTTTCTACTTTCGATTGTTTTCTAAATTTGGAGCTATGTAAGAAGGGGACCAGCAAGTCTCAAGCTGATTTTGAATTTCTGATTGATCAATGCTAATTTATTAATTTGATTAATTGATTGAGTGAATGACTCAGCGCTGTGTCTGTAGTGCAGTGGTTAGCTTTCTCGACTTCAGATCCGAAGGTTCGTAGTTCGATTCTCCGCAGAGTCAAATTTTTTCAGAAAATGAAAAAGATGAAAGCAAATAGGAAATCGGAAACTTTATTTGTCAGTTTTTGGGGCGGTTTCAGTAAAAAGTTGATGCTTAAATGAGATCAAAATAAATGAAAAGTTGTGTCTAAAATTTTCATTATGCAAGAATGAGTTAAATTACCGTTTCCTTGAAATCTTTAGAAATTTTACAGAAATTATAAATTTCCCAGTTTCAGCACCTAGAAAAGTAGAATCAAAAAGATGATTGTAGAAATTAAAGGTTTAAGTCAAAATTTGACGCAATAGGTCAAAGTTTTAGTCAACTCTCTATTCGGCGCTCAGCATGAGACTAAAGTGGAAAAAGCAATTTTCCACCGAAAGGAAAAAGGAAATTTTCAATTGTTTCCCCTGGAAAATTTCCTTTTGCTTTGGCAGTATAGGACCCCTTGTAGAGTTGTTTACGTTTTAACCTCTAAGGGGAAGGTTACAGAGAGGACGTTTATATAAGAGTCTAAAGTTCGTCTTTACACAGAGGAAGTCCATCACCAATTTTCTTTACTACAGAAACTGTACAGGAAACTCACTCTTACACAATTGTTGTTGTTGTTGTTGTAAAGAAGTTTTTGATCCTTGAAGAAAGAAAGTTATTGTAATGAGGGAAGAATTTTTGGGTTGAAAATTTCTATACCTCAAAAGGGGGGAACTCCTCTGGGAGACCTCCAACATTGATATTGAGTCTTCTCTGTCTATTGTTCAACTTTTGTGACTCAAGAAAGAGTAGCAATGACCTCAAGACTTTGAGGGCCAAAACTTTCTGCTGTTATTGTACAACTTTACTACGCACAGAAACTGTATAGTAAAGTTGATGTAACTTTTGCAGAAGGGCTTCTCTTTGATTCTTTCTTTCCTGCGACTGACTTGACGGTTGCACTTTTGTAGCATCCTCTGTTTTGGGCTGAAAGAAAGTTTGATTGTTCACAATTACCATAAAAAAGTCAGACAAAAGTTTCTCTTTTTTATGGCCTCACTTGGACTTGAGGCTAACCTTTCCTGTCCTTGAGAGCAGATTTGCAGTTTGCTTTCTTAAAGTTTGCTGAAATATGCATCTGGAATTTGAGAACGGAAATTTTCTGTCGAAGTTAGGACTTAAAACTTAGGTTTCCTTCGGATCTTTTGAACTTTAACGCCTTCCCCCAAAAATTAGAAACCGTATGGCTGTCCAAATTCAGAATTGTTTTACGGGAACAGAGGTATGCTAAACTATTTCCAATTTTTGAAAATTGAAAATATAAAAACCAATAACATTTCGTTGTTTTTCCCTTTTTACTATTTTATTGCTGAGCGCTGTTCCAATGCAGCTGTGTTAGGGCTAGGGCCTTTTCAAGAAATGGTAATGCTAGGTCAGTAGAGTAGGGTTAAAAATAACTGTTTTATTAACTCGTTTTAACTCCACTCAAGCTTAAGTTTCCCTCTTTTAACTCTTTCATGAAAAGGATCTAGTTTATAATTTTAACTCTACTACCATTTCTTTGCATGTTGGAGTTTGGAGCTGTTAGGTCGTGGTTTGATTTTCGGCTGGAATAAATTTTATTTTTTAATTTTATTTCCAGCATATTTGGAGTTCTTCCCCCAAAACAATGAAATAAATGTAAATTGTAGGTTGTAGTGATGAAGCATCTAGGTTTTCTTTAGTGGAGGGGGGACGCCCCCCACTTTTTGGGTCCCCCCACTCGACCGCTCCCCCCCCACTTTCTTGGGCTTCCTCTCACTCACTGGGGGGGTGGGGGTTTTGTGGCTTCCACCCAAAGTGCCCAGAAAATGCCAAATTTTAAGGATTTTTGGTTAAAATTTTCAAAATTTTTCCGGCGTCACCGGAATTTTTTGTCAAAATCGTCTATTTTGATACTAAAACTTGATTTTTGAGCACTTTCAAGCTTAGTTGTAGCAGTATACGTAGAAAACACGCAATTTTGACGGTATTTTTAGCCCATTTTATTCCCCCAATTTTGGTCTTCCCCCCACTTTCCCTCCACTTTTTTGGCCTAGAGATAACCCAGCTATGTATACAACTTGAACAAAGCTTTGGTCTGGATTTGATTATTTGAGTAAAATATAATTTATTGAAATTAATTTGTGATTGTTTTGATTCAGCTTTTATAAGGTGTGCTCAGGCCAAAATTGATGTCATTCACAATTCAATACGATTAGTTGATGTTAAAGCAGAAATTTACGTACTGCACCCAAAATGGTAAAAACAAAGAAATTGACTTTAAAGCTTTTGTTTCCTCGTCCAGAAATTGCAGTCAAAGTCGGCAAGTCTTTTTGAAGTGGGTCTTAAATGCTAAGCGGAAGAAGTTAGCTAACAAAAGTCGACGGAAAGAGATGTGTGTAAAGTGTGTGTACTGTATTTTTCTTTTCTTCAATAGACCCAGAAAAAATAGGAACTCCCAACAATAGGAGAGACCTGTCAAACTGCCTTGTTTTCCACCTTGAAATTGCGGAAGTGTAAAAGATCAACTTAAAATTTCAATTTGTAACTCACTCTTACTTTACTGTTAGCTTACTACAGTCTCTCTAACTTCCTGCTTTTAGTTTTCGGGGAGGCAGTTTTTTCTTTGGCACAACAACAAAGCTCTGCTAAAATCAACATTGCAATTTATTTTTGCATTTGCAGTTTTTTCGCTTTTCATCTGGAAAATTGTTGCAGAGTTTGTGATCTGCCTGTACCTACGTATTTCCTTGAAGTCTCAGTCCTCTTTTCCGGTAGTGGAAGGAAAAGCTTTTTGGAAACTTTTTCTAATTAATGTTCATTAATTGCACTTGTGCTGGCTTTATCGCTTCGAGCTAGAATTCTGTACTCTTAAAACTAAAAATATTATTAAAAATATTAAAACTATTCTTATTATTTTCATTTAAACCTTTATTTTATTATTTAGTTCTTCGCACATTTTTGAAATCCAAAGAATTTCGTAATTCTTCCATTCGAAAACCTGCGACATACAAGTTGTCAGATTAAACAAAAATTGAGGAACGCCGTTGCTTATATTGAGTCGAAGTGAAGTTTAGTGGCTTACTCGACTTATTCTTTATTTGAAGGCAAAAATTCTGAGAAAAGGTTTATTGGTGATGTCTTTAATTAAACCGGCATGTGATGAGCTCTGGCTAAGCTTTATGCCAAAATAAACGTTTTCCTGCCAATAGCATATTAATTGTCAGTGATTATAGAATTACGTACGTATGTAGGAAGAGAAAAATTCCTGGTAATTTTTATTAATTCCGCGTCTGCCGATTTTAGATATACAAAGCGATTCTCTTGTTGAATAAGATATTCAGCTTTATGTGTACTCAAGCTTATATACTGTTTACCCTGTATTCTTATATTTATTCATATGTAGGATCTGCAGCTGCCGGTAGCTAGGGAAGGGGGGATAGAATTTTTAGATTTCGCACAATTAGATTTTCTGATTCGTATGCGAAACCGAAAAATTTTGCCCTCGGTTTTTCTGAAAAGTTGTTTTATAGGGGGTTTTCGGGGTCACAAAACACGAATCTGAATGCCCTTTTTGATTCAGCTAAACTAATTTTGTGAAGATGTAAGCGTACACTGAACTAACGAAAAACTGGATCGAAAAACTGATTTCAGATTCGTGTTCTGCCAACCAGTAAACGCCTATATAACAGCTTTTCAGCAAAAAGCAAGGATTCTTTTCGAAAAAAATTAAATTTCGTGAAATCGAAATATCCGAAGTATATATATAGGTATATATATAATATAATCTACGTTATATACATATATAACATAAACTTTATAGATATATTATGTATAGTTACTGTACAAAAATGGTTCAATTTGGTTCCTTCTTCATTGTTGTTGACTTTTGGCCTGACAATAAATTTATGGACTTTTCTGTCCTTGTTTGAACTGTTTACACTAATTCTTTATTGAACCCCAACTATAAGCTGTTTCTGTTATCAGCTTCTTGTGTGTGTCCTTTTCAGTCAGAAGAAAGCTTACGTACATAGGTAGGTTACTGTTTTAGTTCCTTCTTTACAAAACAGTCTTGTTTTCCAGCAAAATATTATCTTCAGCAATCAAGAAGTGTCTATCCAAGCCCCCCCCTTGTGATTTGAAAATTTTTGCGAAGACATCATGTGCCTAAATTTTTCGGGTGGGTTCATTTGGTAATTTTCTTTTGTGAAACTGTTTTAGTTCTTCACATCTTCATGTATGTTGCTGTTATCAGGCAGGACCGGTAAAAGTTTTCTAGCGGATGTTAGCGGAATTTCTCTGATAAGAGAACACAGGTAATTACTTTGCCTAAACCTGTTAACCTAGAAACTAGTCTTGACTTCAACCCATTGCATTACAGTCGCAAAGTTTGGTGTAATGCGATTAGTTTAGGGCCTGTAATTGGTTGCAGCTTCAGGTTTTTGCTGCTTTTGCTGAAAAAGGAACAAGTATGTTCACTATTATTAAATTTGTTTAAAGTTTGTATATGTGATCTTAATAATTAGCTCTCTATATATATATTTATTTGTTAATATTTATTACTTTTATTGTCAATATACAATGTCTGTCTATATATTTACATCAAGAAAATGAGATAAACGCGGCATAGCAGGCGGATCCACGAAGGATATGAGCATTAATCTGTTGATATATTGCTATATATATATCTCTTACGTATTGACTGGTCTGTTTTTGTTGAATATATTTATATATAATGTAACTGTAATATTACAATATATCATATGATATTAAGTTACGTATGCTGTGCGGATTATATATTCTATAATCATAATTGGAAAAATCCTTCTTGTACATAGGTACACATATAATTTATATTATATATATACATTTATTTATATGCACATATAAAAAGCTAGTATATGTATACATGGAGGCGAGGAGGAAAAATAAAAAAATTTGTTTCTGCCGAGTATCGAACCACCGACCTTCCTTTCTGCAGACGAAAAGACTTACCACTACACTACAGAACAGAGTAGTGAAAAGTGACTCATGAGATCAAACTTTATTTATTGCTGACCTGTGTGGGATAATTTTCCACCTCTCAAAAATTTTAAAGGCTAGAATTTTTTAAAATTTTAATTCAAATTCGGTAATCTACCGGAACGGTTCATTAGTCAGTCTTTATTCAGTAGACTGAGAAATTTGGCTAAGTTGAGCTTGATTTTGTGGTTTTATTATATGTATTATTATTTGATTATATTATCTTATTATTATGTTATATTTGTTATATATACTTTTATTATTTTCGTGGTTGATGACCGTAGTTGGACTTGGCTGAGTTATTTACTGAATTGATTAATTGGTTAATTGGACCTGGCTGGACAATAGTGGAAGTTAAAAAATTTAAATTAAATTAAATTAATTTAATTGAATTTAAAAGTCCAAATGTTCAAGTTTAGCTAGAATATCTGTATGGTTTTGCATTTTTAAATCTACTTATCTTTCTTTCTACCTGATTATACTATCAGTCTCAATAGTACAAATTAAAAATTCGTTACGGTGCTTACGATATCATGAGCACAAATATTCGGAGAGAGGGGGAGAAAATTTATTGTGGATTTTTCGGAAAAAGGAAAATCCACTTCGCTTTTTCTTTTTTTCGAAAAGGGAAAAATAGCTTACCGAATTTTTGTTGCCCACTCAGCCCTGCCGCCACTGCGTTATCATCTCCAAAAATCGGTTGCTCTTTTATCTAAAATTTAAAAGATACATTTTATCACTAACTGATGTACCCTGGCTTATCTGAGAATTTCAGCAGAAATTTGTGTAAATCTTGTATCGTACGTATAGCCCAGGAGCTTGCACTTGTACTTTCTTTATTTCATGGTTGCACTGTACTTGTACCAGTAATTTTGGTCACATGCTGTTTTTCCGACTGATTTATGTCACAAATTTTTATTAAATTTTAAGCTTTATTTTAAGCTATATAGGTCATTCGGTGCGAAGCACTCTTAACAGTGTCCTGGAGATTAATTTGGTGAGATGACGAGAAATGCTGTAGGATTTTGTCACGGAATTTATCAAAATTTACAAAATTCTTTTTCTGGGGAAGTGAAGGTCGCTTGGGCGGCTCAGATTTAATTTAAATTAAGTGTGATTTATTTTAATTTATATACATTTCAAATGAGTCTGTACATTTAAAATTTAGGACAGATCTTTTGGTATTTGGTTTTGGAAATCGCAGTATTGTGTATATTGTGATATATATATATATATATATATATATATATATATATATATATATTGGATAAAGGTATATATATATACCTTTTCGGAATATTCCGAAAGAAATAATTACGATGGCTGAAGCTTTAAATATTCAAAGAGACTAAAATTGTATTTTTGGTCAAGAAAAGTTTTCATTTCTGTACAAAATAGAACAGAAATCTTCATTAGAAACTTACTGCTGTATATTTTGTCGCTATTTACGCACTGTGTAAGCTTAGCATTTAGTGGACCATGTAGATGCACTGTTGTATGAACTTCCTGTCAAAAAGGCTACTACTACTTTACAAACCCAAGCCCACGTGTACCAAGACAGTTTCTTAATACAATCATGAAAAGATTTCTTAAATTGAACTTTTTCTGTAGTTTACACCTTTTTTCCCTTTTTCTACAGAAAACAGTGAGAGTATGCAACTCTATAAGCACTTTCTAATTCAGAATACACCTTGTGACACTTTAGGGTGATCGAAAAAAACAGTGTTACTTTTCTTCTGGGTGGCTTTTTTTGGAGGGGTTGGGGAGCATTGTTATGTTAACAGTTTTGATTGATGTCCTTGTATGAATTCGACGTTTCGATTGAGATTAGCATGACAGAGGCTTTAACGGGAAAATAGAATTTCCCCCGAAAAAATTATTAAACCCCCTCGCCCACCCATCTGTGGGGTGATTTTTAATATCTTATTGTTGCTGATAAAGAATAGTGGTGGGGCTATTGTTTGGGATTTAAGCCTAAGGAATAAGAAGGTAGTAGTCACTTTTGTGACAGTGATAGTGGTTTTCCCCCTTTTCTTTTGGCCTGTGATTATCTTTTGGACCCAATTTTCTGTGACAAATGATTTCCAGATTGAAACTGATATAGAAACTGATTTTTAGGGGACGGAGGAAAAAATTAGCTCCCCCCCAATTTTTCTGTATACCTTTTGTTTGTTGGCTTATATAATATCTGCGCTCTAACCAAATACATGAGTTTTGAATTTTGTTAAAGACCAGAAGCTAAGCGGGGAAAAGTGAATGCTAAGCCTATACAAGAGTGAGGTCGGAATTTTGAAATGTTATTAGGAATTATGGTCTTTATTTCTCTTCCTTTCATTTTCAAAATCAGAGCAGAATTTCTTATCCCCCCTCCCTAAAAGAATGATATTATGTAATGCGAGGAGCTGGCTTCACGTAAAGCTTTTCCCTTTGACTTTATTCGTCTTCTTCTTCTATTAACTCTTCCGATTGCCGCCTAGAAGTCTGACAAACGTTTCACTTAACTCACTTTTTCTATCTTACTTCCCAAAAGTGACTTAAAAGCCGGGACAACCCTGTTTCGGGTAGAAACCGCAAAAATTCTTCTATTTTCTTTATTTCCTCTCTCTCTGTCTTGTCTATTCATATGATTATTTTTAGATTAAACCTTTAGTGGTCTCTATTCCAAACCGCCCTCAAGGTTTACCATTTATGATGTGTATATATATATATATATATATATTACGTAGATATAAAAAATACGGACAAGTCGGTTGTGTCTAACTTCCATTCGGGTAGAAACCGCAAAAATTCTTCTATTTCTTTATTTCCTCTTTTTCTTCTCTGTTCATATGATTATGTTTAGATTAAACCTTTAGTGGTCTCTATTCCAAACCGCCCTCAAGGTTTACCATTTATGATGTGTATATATATATATATATATATATTACGTAGATATAAAAAATACGGACAAGTCGGTTGTGTCTAACTTCCATCTTACGTTCTTCTTGGAGGTAAATCCTAGATTTAATTTAAACTTAAGAGTACCGTTTTCTTCTGGGAATTTCGAAAGAAGTTTCTGGGACCACAAAAGAAATTCTGACAAGAAAACAATTACACTTGAAAAACTTGTCTTATTTTGTTCTATTCTTTGTATTATTTCTTACTGATAGGACAATAGTATGATATAATTTTTGAAAAGATTTACGCAAACTTTAGATTGGAGTCATTAAAAGAAAAGTATATTTAAAATTAACTTGAATTTAGGATTTTTAAAGATTTAGTTTTATTATATAACTTGATGCTGATGTTAATTTCGGCAATTTCAGGTTCAACAGCATTTGTAAAATGTGGATCTGATTCTTTGGTAGCGCAGTGGTAGATCTTGGAACTTCTAATTTTAGGGTCATCATAGGTTCGATCTCCACCTCAAGGATTTATTTTTTTGAAAACTCTTAAGGGAAATGATTTGCTGCTATTTCATGTCTAACTTTAAAAATTTCGATTTCAGGATTATTTTCTCCAGTAAATCTGTTGAAAATTTTCTCCAGTTTAAGACAAAGGGCCCCTGGTTAATTTATTGCCTTAAATTAGGCTTGAACCAATTTTTGAAATCAAGAAGCAGAAGAAAATGGGGCTTGGCTTTCATTGTCCTGAAGACGCCACTTAATCATATTCTGAGAGAAGGAGATATCTAAAGATCTCCCTACTCCATGAATATTAATTATCTTTTGAAAGGATAAAATCTAGGATAAATCTTAATTCAGATTTAAAAGATTGCTTTTGTTATATAGTGGTTGGCGTTTTTAGTTAGGGTTTATTTTTGTTCCAGAATACGTAGTTTGTGTTTGCTTGAAGTAGCATTATAAAATGAAATGACTTGGTAATTTCTTGATTTATTTTTGACATTTCGATTTTGTTTTGCCATTCTGAAAATGTCGCCCTGTTCAGCGGCTCAGAAAACCCCTATATGAAACTTTTCTGCAAAATTGACGCCAAAAAATTATTCGGTTTCCCATGGTCCCCCCTTGCGAATCGAAAAAAATCGAAATTTGCGAAATCGAAAAATTTTGCGATATTTGAACTCAGCGTGGTCGAAAACATACCCATAACAAATTTCAGCTCAATTGGTCAAGGTTTATGAATTTTGAGTGGTGGGAGGGGGTAATCTGGAAAAGACCCAAGCTTGCGATAATAAGGTTACAATAACTAGCATATACTTTGGCAATCCTCATTTTATTACGTTTAGAGCATCAGCAAAATCGGACAATTTAATGAAATCGAAGCAACTCAGATGACTGAAACCCCTGAATTTCCTAAACAATATATAGTTTTTTAAAATTCATTTAAATTTTCTTTTTTTCCAGAAAAAGGGTAGCTTATGAGTAAGAGCTATCTTCTGCTTTGCTTCTGCCTTTTACGTAATTGCTAGAGATTTCTACAGTACATATCCACACATTTTAATACATTGTGCTAAATTTAGAGCGATTAAGTCATGCTTAAAACTAGAGAATCGACTGGAAACATCTGTCGAAATATCTTCCTTCTGTATACCAATGTATCATGGGCTTTTCTTTCTTTCCTTCTTTCTTTCTTTATGTCAGATTAAATTCATAGGTGTATGCTAAAATCTCCTATATATACCTCCCTTTGTCTCTTCTGCTAAATTTATCTTCAAAACGCTCTCTCTATCTCCCGGTCTTAGTCATTTCAAATTGTCGTCTCCCATTTTGCCAGGGACACGTGTCCCCTCTTTCTTTGTAGTAATTTTTATTTGAGCCCCCAGTTTTACAGGTGCAACACTAGAACAATCCAGCTAAAATTTGGTTTTGGTGTGTAGTAAGTAGCTTACTGTAGTTTCTTTGCAACTAAGTTTTCGGATTTTTAGATTTTCAACTTTTGGATTTTCGTTAATTTTTCGAAAAAATATTTTGATGGTTTTGATCGGTAAAAGTATGGGGTGTTGGGTAGATTATGAATTGTTGAATTAAGCAGAATTAGTTGTGTAATAGTTGAGTATCAAATGTGCAAATATTTTGTTAGAGATATTTTGTGAAAGTTATTTTAAATTGTTCATAGTATAATTAATACTTTGAGGAAAGAATTATCCCGAATTTAAGTTGGTAACTTTTGTTACAGATTGTGATTCATTCATTCATTTTTTGACGGGGTTTGACGCGCGCTACGGTTTTAACGATTTACTTTCACGTTTGTTCATACCTCTGTACTATTAAAAGTTATATACCCCGAGGGATACTTGTGTATAAGACGTTTACATTAACTCTTATCATAGACATATGTACATACATATATACTCTTCGAAAATAAGCAACATATGGTTTCAAAATAGTCTGGACAAAAGTTTTCCCACCTGCCGGGGTGTTTAAAGACTATTTTGGAATGTTTGAAACAATTAGTTAATTTCTGTCCAACAAATTCGTTGATAACTTTTGCGCCCTTTTCTTGTTGTTGAGTTTCTAGTTTCTGGGATTATTCACTGTCTTTATCAGTCAGATAGGGTCTTAACTGGAAATTTAAATTTTTGCAATTTTTCAACTGTGTTCACAGCGTTTATTACAATTATATCTAATTTTGGGAATAGGAATTATATTTGTATGTAATTGAATTAATTTGAAATAGTAGTTTATACATGTCTATTGTCTATATATATCTACTTTTAATGCAGAACTAGAAATTCTAAAATTTATACTTTGATGTTGACTTATGTAATGCAGTGTTTTTTGTTTTTGTGATTTCTATTTACTTTTATTTATTTTTGAATATATATATGGTGATTTAAATATATATTCTATTATTATCGTATAAATTATATTATTTTACATATAAATAAAACATGTAATATTAATCTTTATTTCTGCAATCTTCTGTAGCTTTGTCTCAACTATGATGAGAACGGAAATGCAGGAGTGGGGGGTCTTGAACAAAGATTAATTGTTTGATTTTAAGTTTGATTGTTGCTTGGCTGATGAAAGAGAGATTGAAACTTTTAAAAAGGCATCTTTTGTTACAAGCCCATTCATTTATCATCATAACTTCTTTAATACAAAGCGGAGGAAATTTGAAACTTTTCTTCCTCCCGACAACCGACCGAGGAAGGTTTAAAACAATGAGAATCTTTCAGACTGTTGAAATTTAAGAACCATTCTAGTTTTGAAATATTTCATTTTTAAATTTCCCGCTCTGCCCTGCAACCTTAACTTCCGAGGGAGTTCTTAACTTTTGCCAAACTTTTGTGTCAGGACCACCTGTTGGCTATAGGTCTTTCGTTGTTGCATTCTAAGATTGCAGAAATTGTAGAATTTTAATCATTCAATTTCAATCATTGACATGCTGGGAAAACGAAGAAAAAGCGTAACTTACAGGAAATAACGGAAAGGAATTTGGTGAAGAAGTGCTATATAAATGAAAAATTTGAAAACTATTATGCTGAAAGTGTTGAAATGGAGTTGTAGCTGTAATTTATCAATTAGCAAATTAATTAGTATGTATCACTCCTAGCTTATGATGAAAATTGTGTACAACGGCTTATTGTGTTCAAAGGTAAAGGTATCATGGATTATGGATCATGGTTTATCCTTCCCATTATCGAGTTATTTTTTGCGCTTTTTTTCTGCAAAATGCAATGTTCTGCCGTTTTTAGCCAGTAATTCTTGAAGCCATGAAAACGAAACAAAACGCTAAATTTTTTCTTTGGGTTTGTTCGCCTTTTGGACAGTTAATTCTTAACTTGCGTTAAACAAAGGTTGTGGGTTCGATCCCCACTTGGGGCGGAGTTTTTTCGAATTTTTCAGACTTTACTCTTTACCTGTGGTGTAAACAAAGGTTTGAAACCGACAGATTTGCTTTCAATTTTTGCTTAAATTGCATTTGCAATCTGAGCTCAGAAGACTTAAATTTCTGAGAAGTGCAAATTTATTTTGTCTGACTTCCAAGCCTTTCCTGCCCCAGTAAAGACTTAAAGGTATGTCTGGAGCAGTTTAAGAAACATATGTGAAGCTCTTAGGAACAGGTCTACTTTGAAGAGTAATGAATCATCCCGGAGTACTTAAGAGTAAAAGAGAGATAGACCAGCCCCCCTAATTTTTTCGGGGGGTCGAATTTCATTTTCACATGGGTCGGCGCTTTTTAGTTTGAGTTGAAGCTTTTGGCCGTTTAACTCCTGGTCATATGATAGGGTCCTTTCCTATAACTTAATGGTCACTTTAAAATTTAACTGAAATTTAAGTTTGTCCTTTACTTGAAGGTGTGGGGAGGGGCTTTTTGTATACCAATTTCTGAGTATAGTTTTCCTTATTTTATCTCGTAATTTCGGAGGGGTTTGCGGAAAATGCAATATTTTGCAAATTTTTTGCAAAATCTCCCCCTTCTATTAGCTTCGGTTTGCGCTTTATTGCAGCAAAATTGTCAAGTCACAATAAGCCATTAATGTTTTTGTCTTTTTGGAAAATTTTGAAACTTTGTTACAAACTGCACCACAATTTAACAAAATATTATGTATATATTACAATATTACATGGATATGCTCGTACATTTGCGATGGCAAATAAGAAGTATATATTTTGTGAAATCAAAATTATAAACAAATGTTTTCTGAGTTTAAATTTTTCAAGTTTTATTAAAATCAATTATATATTTACTTTATTTTTGTATCCCCCTCCCCCAGCTTCAGCAGAAGCTGGTCAAAAGTTTAAAATTTGACAATTACTTTTGATAAAAAATGAATATGTTGCGCATAGATCATAATAAATTGCAAAGAATTCTGGAAATGCAAACTTTTTCTTTACTGCAACATCGGTGTCAAATTTCGAATTGCTCTTCCCTCTCTCAACCCCCCCCCCCTCCGGAATAATTTTTGGAGAAATTTTGCAAAACGGAACCTTACTGGACATTTCTTTCTGTCTTGTCACGGGCAGATGTGATAAACCTTTTGGTAGGTCTTATACAAAGGGTGGATGAAAAGTTTTTCACAAAAGTTTATTTTTGCATCTGCCGCGATTGTTTCAACACTTAGGTTTGGATGGTTGACAGACAGTTGGGGCTGAAAGCGAATCTTTAATTGAAAATTAGATAATAATTTTGTTTGAAAATTTTCCGACGACATTTTCTTTCGCCTCCAATTTAAATCTTTGACTTGGCTTTTCTGACGACGGGTTTATGATTTTTGTCAGGTGTCATTTCGTGAAAGGTTTTACGTACGCGGTTATTGCAAGCTTATTCCAGTCAGCTGTGTAAGCTTGACTGCTCATTTTGTATTTGTAATCCGAAAGTCGTGAGTTCGAACCCCGCCTGAAATCCAATTTTTTTTACTATTTATGGGATGATTTCTAAGCTAAAGATTGTGGGTTCTAGTTCCCCTAGGAGTTGAAATTTTTCCTATTTTTGACTGATTTTTTAATTTAAAGGCAATGTTCTTCTGGCTGCAAGAGCAAGTTAGAAAATTAAAATTTTGCAAAATTAGTTATGCTTGACTAATTATTAATAAATTAATGTCTTAATTTGATGAATTTTGTTATAATATTAATGAAATTAGTGCGACAAAAAATATTAATTAATATGCATTTCTGTTAATAAATTAAAGCATTAATTACCTTATTATTGAATTAATAAACTAGTGTAACAAAAATTAATTATGATATTCTTTTGTCCTACAGAAATTTAAAAGAATCTTGTCCAAAGCCTTTTAAAACCTGATTTGAAAATTTTAGATTACAATCTTCTTTTTTGGGTAACAGATGGAACCATCATAAAATTTAGTTTCACATTTAGTATGTATGAAAGAAATTTAATGTATTGGTCGCAAAAGATGGAAAAAGCCCTCTCATTCGTTCAATACATATTTTAATTTTTCACAAAAGCACACCTTTAATTAGTTTTCTGGTTTAGGCGCAAAATCCAGGTTCTCTCCACCAAAAACTAGGCTCTTCTAGCCAGGTTTTTTGGCAACCGGCCAAAAATTTAGAGTAAACACTGATGTAGGGGTTCCCCTTTTTTCCCAGAAAAGATACTATCTTCGCAGTTTTCAGCTTGTTTATTATCACAACACAATTGTTTGGCTGCATCTTCTTCTAGTGTTAGTTTGCCGAAAAATTACCCACACCAAAAGTTTCGTGGTTTTAATGCCGGCTGACTCATAGAAGTTTGTATCAAAATATTACAGCACCCAATCTTGTGTGTCACTTTCAGTAGGGGGTGGTTTTCCGAATAATATACAGTTTTTTGAGTCATTTTTTGACATTTTTTGCTGGCGCTAGCAGAGCTTCCTTAGCTGTGCTTTTCTGTCGCCGGCTTTTAAGCTAATGTTAGCAGCTTTTTATAGTAACGCGTTTTTTTGCTCTAATACAGCACCTACGTACGTTTATAGTAACTGACTTATACCTAACTAGACCTTTCAGCTAGGTAGGCTGTAGATTTCCCGTTTTCTCTCCCTTTTTGTAGGTAGAAATTTTTGCGTTTTTGTGTGCAAATTGGCAAAACATTTTCTAGGTGTGTCACTTCCCGAACCCCCCCCCCCCGCACCGCAAACTCTAGCTTTTTTCTTTTAACACCCACGAATTTTTGTTAAATATATATTTGTTGACGATTGACAAGCAATTCTTGGATTTCAGCACTGTCTTACTGTATAATTTGCAACTTGCTTAAAATTGAGGTTTTGGGTTTGGATAAAAGTTCAGTATTAGAAAATGTTTCTTGAAAAATTGTGTCCGCGTGTCCTCGAACTTGGAAACCTCACCATGAGTTTAAAATTTTCAAATTTTTATTTTCAAACCGAAAAATTTTAGCTTAATATTTCTTTTCTTGCTTTTTCTTAAATTTTCTTTCCTTAATAGCTGTTAGATTTAGATTTTCGATCCGGCCTTGTATGCGTCATAATTGGTAATCTTTACTTATTTTTCTTCACTGGAATAAATTTGTCTAGAGCTGATTTCTCAAGAAATTGTTAGTTCTTGTAATTAATTAAAATTAGTATTTAATTTCCACTTTTTTATGTTTCAGCTTTATCGCTTTATGCCTACTCTAGTGCTATAGTGTTATGACGCAAAGTCCTATAGTTTCATCCAATTGCTGTTCCCCGCTATCTCAGCCCATTTCGGAATTACCGGAATTTCGACTGCTCAACTGCCCGGACTGTAGCTACAAGACGAGTTCCCTGCGAAAACTGGGTCGTCATCGGTCCGTGAATCATTCCGGAACCAAATATCGGTGTCATGAGTGCGATTTTGTGACCGGATATCAGTCCAACTTCTACCGACATCGGAAAAAGGTAAAGAAATTGCTAAGTACTATATTAATTATTGTTATGTAATGATTAATGTTTTGGATTCAATTTTTAATGAGGTTTTAATGAGAATTCATTAGAAAATCAAGAAAGGTGCGTTCGAAACTTAGAGTATTCTAAACTGACGTAGTTTCTATCTGTGGTTAGAGTTTTACACAAAGGCTTGAAAAGAAATGGAGTGTTTTAAGGAAGACTGTCGTAAAATATTCCGTTTACATTGTCCACTTTAATTTGAATGAATGGTAAACCAAATTACATTGTAATCGAAATTGTCTAACTTTCATAATGGATTAAATGGAATAACCTTTTCGGGATCAGTTGAACTTTACTCCCCCCCCCCCTGATAAAAGTTGGTCAACTTCAATGACTTCTTGCAAGAGGTCAACCAAACCTTAGAGCATAATCCAAGTTGACCAACGTTTAGTAGGGGAGATAAAGTTCAATTGATCCCTTTTTCGTGATATCTATGAGGACATCAAATCGCCTTTCTGGGAAAGAGTTGCGTTAAACCAGTTAAATTTAACTCGATTCTGTGCATGAAAGGGTTAAAAGAGGAACAGCCAAGTTTGCGTTAAATAAGTTTAATTAATTAATAATTGATAATAATTAATTTATAATTAATCTATAAGTCTACGCTGCTCGTGTGCGATAAGGCATGCAAACTACAACTGTAATACAAACTTCTGGCATTTTTAGGGGGGGGGCACTTTTCGATCCCCCTCCGCTTTTCGGAGCCCCCCCCACCAGTGATGGAACCGGGTCACTTAGACTTGACCCGGTGACCCGGTGACCCGGCTGAGTCCTGACCCGGTGACCCGGTGACCCGGTTTTCCAGAAAATTCCAAAATCTGCAAAAAATTTTTGATTTTGCCTGGGAAGGCTAAATTTTTGGCTTCGGTGTTCCATCATCACCCCGAAAAAAATAACTAAGACGTATATGTTTGCTCTAAGTCTTTTAAAATTCATTTGATGGTAGCTGTAACTTTTTCTAAATTTATGCAGATTTTAATAGCAAACCAATAATTTATCCATCTGCGAAATTTTGCAGGGTCTAATATGAGTACTTGTCCAAATACACGGAGTATTTTTAAAAATTTGGTTTTCATCATGTATTGCGTTAAATTAAATTAAATTTTTCACTTACCTTCGACATTTACCTTGGTTGCGAAAATAATCTGCAAACCATATTTTACTGAATACAGTTATGCAATAATCATAAAACTTATAAAGCTAAAGCTAAAACGCTAGACAATAATTTGCCAGAGACAGACAGATTCAAATAACATCCTGCTGCGAAAATGCTCAAGACTAAAATATATAAAAAATGCCAATTAATATTGGACATTGAACAAAAATTTAAGCTAAAATTTTAGCTTGGTAAGCCAAAAATTTCTAAAATTTGGGGTAAATTCAGAAAACCGGGTCAAGACCGGGTCGAAGCTCTTGACCCGGTGACCCGGTCCAAAAAGTGACCCGAACTGACCCGGTGACCCGGTGACCCGGTTCCATCTCTGCCCCCCACTTTCGCCCCCTCCCAACTATTCGGCAAGCCCCCACCCACGTTTTTGGGGGTCGCCCGAAAGTGTCAAAAAATTAGGTTTTAGGACAAATTTTCAAAAATTTTCTCAATTTTTAGCTAATTTATGGACTTTTCATTTTAAGCTTAAAAACAGCGATTTTTTTGCGTTTTTACCTTAAAAATGCTAATTTTTCGCTAAATTTATACCTTGGGCTCCAAAACCCTAAAACAATGCCGGCGAAACACAGGTCCAAGCAGTCCGACTGAATCTACTGATTTTACTGTAATTTTATTAATTAGATTAATTTCAATTTAATTTACAGTTTTCCTTTTCTTTCTGTTTCAGGCTCATTCCATGAACGGCAGTGTCGTTAACTCCATGCCTACTGTCACTTCATCCTCAACCTTGCTTCCCCCGACCTCCTCAGAAAACCACCCTGGAGGATTTCTGTCCGGATATCCGCCCCAGCTAATCCCTCCAAATCCGTTTCTGCTATCCGGATTTCATCCATCCACCCTCCTGGGTCTGGGCAATCCGTCCAACGGTCTGTTCGGGTCCGCTCTAGCGGCGGCCATGGGACTAAATCTGCTGCGATCCTCTGGTCTACCCCTAAATCCCAATCCCGGGGATTATCTGGGCCTATCCTCCCTAGCCACAGCTGCAGCTGTGGTTGCAGCCCAGCCACCTAATTTGCATAAATCGGATTTGTCGGATTCCGGCTCGGCCGGCGGTGACCGGCGCAGTTCCAACGATAGTGCGGCCGGATTTTCCGAAGAATATTCGGCACCAGGTAGCCTGTGCGAGTATCTGTGCAATCATGATTGCGATTTTTGCACGGAATGCCCCAGACAGTATCTGCATCATCTGCGCGACGTGCACGGCGAGCCAGGGACCATCTACTACTGTGAAGGATGCAATTTTGCGTCGCGAATTGCCGGCGAAATTCAGCGTCACAGGGCCCATGTCCATAGTGGAACGGAGCTGACCGTGGCGGCCCCACCTCCGCCCCTGGTACCCCTGAAAATTGCGGAATCCGAATCTGACGATCAGGGTTTCGATTCTCCCGGCTATGGAGATCACCCCTCGGACCTTAGCTACCCCCGGCGCCGCTCCAGCGCCCGAGGGACCATCTCCGTACCACCTACCCTAACCTCGGATCCCACCACCAGTGGACCTGTGGAAACTGGGGGTCCCACCTACCAATGCCCGGACTGTAAGTATGTCAGTTCGGATCCCAGCCGGTATCGGAAACATCTGCGCTGTCATCAGAGCTCCGGCCCCACAGCCTGCCACCGATGTGATTTCACCACCGTCTACTCCTGGAATCTGGACCGACATCTGCGGTGTCATGAGACCCCCGGGCGCTACTCCTGCTACCGGTGCCACTTTTCCCAGAACACCCGACAGAGTATGTCCTTCCATCTGCAGCATCATCATCAGCTGGAGCGCTCCGATACGGCCAGCCAGACGGATCCGGTCGATTTGGACTCCATCCAGCTTCGAGTCGACGTGCAGGGCGAGCCCTACATTTTCGAGCAGTACGCTGTTCGACTGAACGATGAGTTTGCCGAAGTCACCACGCCTAGTCCTGCGACGCTGCAAATTCGGGGGACCCGACAACCTAGCGCCCTACCCCCAGGTCTTCCGGACAGTAACTTTCGACGCCAGCCCACGCTCGACGAGTTGGCTGGGGTCAACATTCCCTCTGGGCCCACGACCGCCAACAAATATATGGCGGAAACGGAAGTGATCGAAACGCCACCGGAACCCCAGGACCTGAAGGAATATGAGACGGATCCGGATATCAAAAATCGGACCTGCTCCGTCTGTGGCTATCAGGGAAAGTGGATCTCCGAAATGGTCCGCCATAAACGGGTCCATACCAACGAACGACCCTTCAAGTGCAAGTACTGCTCTCGGACCAGCAAATGGAAGGCGGACCTGATCCGGCATGTGGCCAAAGTCCACGGGGTCCGAGTGGTCTCCAAATACAGTCGAAGTCGCAGTTTTGAGGTGGATATGGTTCAGAAGGTTCAGCTGGCTCAGGCTCAGACTCAGATCAAGAAGATCAGCACCAGCAGCAGTCCGGAACCAGAGCGGATTAAGGAGATCAAGGAGATCAGGGGGATTAAGTCGCCACCGGTCAAGGCTGAGGCCGACAGCCCCGGCCTGGAGCAAGTGGAACAGCTGCGGAGGAGCACTGCTCCTGCTCCTGTGCTCCCGGGCTCTTCACTGCTCGCCATCAAACGCCACCCCACCCCATCGGCGCCCCCCAAGTGCTCCCCGGAGCACCTTCCCGGTACTCTGGACAGCACCCTACCCGCTGGCGCGGGGGCTAGTAGCGGGGGCGGAGGCACCTCCAAGATGATTGTGGAAAAGTATGTCCGCCTGCTGACCACTGACTCTGGTGAGACCTTCCTACGGTGTCGGATCTGTCCCTACACGACGCGGGACATGCACACCTTTCGGGCCCATACTCAGAAACATGAGAACAAGAAGCCCTACCAGTGCTCCACCTGTGGCTACCGGTCCAATTGGAGCTCCGACGTCCACAAACACATTCGCCTCAAGAAGGTGGGTCACGAATCGGCCTACGTCATTCGTCTTCATAACGATGACCCCAGCCGGTCCGGGGGTCGCGATTCCCCCACCTCCAGTGAACGTTCCTTTGGATCCCGGTCCAAATCCGGGGGTCACGGACCCCCCGGCGGGTCCTTGGCCTGGCGCTGTCTCCACTGCGCCTACCACCAGGAGAGTCGATCTGAAGTCATCGATCATCTAAGTCGAACTCACAATCTGCCAGCCTACGCCTGCCGACAGTGCAACTTCAGCAGTATGTATCGGAAAACCTGTGTCTATCACTCTCAGTCGGTTCACGGCTCCCCGGAAACGGAAATCATCGAAAATCTCAGCTCGGAATTCCGTCGGAGCGGCGATTTCCTTTCCGTCGGATCCGCCTATTCCGGATTTTCCGGATCCTGTGGAGAATCCTCCGGAACGGGCTCGAGCCTCGCGCCTTCACCGGACTTTCCGGAAGTCGAACTGAACGGAATTGGCGATGAACAGCCGATAAATCTCAGCAGTAGTCACAAATCGACGCCTAAAATCAACGGAGATGACGAAAGCTGTATTCCGTTGAAGAAACGACGAAGACTGGGCGGTGGAGAAGAAATCTACCAATCGAAATCTGACCAACTTCACTGTCCCCAGTGCCCCTATGGAACCGGTTCCGGTGCCGAATTTACGGCCCACCAGTTGGGTCATACCAACTCTACCCTGGAGACGCCTTTTACCTACAGCTGCCCCTATTGCGGATGGCAGGCCGGAAAAAAGCCCCTAATCCTGGGTCACCTACGGCTTCATACCAACGAACCCGAACTGCTACTGGGGCAGGTGGAATCCCGAATGATCCGTCAAAGCCTGCCGGCCGGGTCCGGACCAGCAATTCGTTTCGGTTCCCCGAAATCCGGTTCCGCCTTCGTTCCGGTGAGACGCGTTCCGGACGAAAACGGATTCCGACTGGACGACTGTGGAGCCTTGGACCTGGCCCTGAAATCCGGGAAATTTCCGGATTCCGGAAAATCGTCAAATCCCGTCGAGCTGGCACTGGATTCGGTTCGATTGGGATTTGGCTCGACCCGAGCTCTGATCGAGACCTCGATGAAATCAGAAGAATCGCCGGAATTTCTGAAGGCTCAGCTCTGCCAAACCCGGCCCTCTGTGATTGTGGATGCTGAAATCAAAAGTAAATCAATGATTCTGTTTTGATTTTATTGAAAATTTTATTTAAATTTAAATTTTTAGAATTTGATTATTACTTTGGTTTTAAAATTTTACTTTCTGCTGACATCAGGAACCATTTGTGGTTTTGGTTTGGAGTATTGATAATGCTGTAATGCCCTGTACAGGAGATCTTGGATTGGTATTTTCTTTTAAAAAATCTAAAATATACGTATTTTGTAAATTCTAGAATTCTAGGGAAAATTTGGCATACACTTTTAGCTACTGACATGATGGAATTTGTAGTCATTAAAATTACAATAATTCTGGATGTGGAAAAATTGGAAGTAACCCTTTTCAAAAAGGGTTATTTTAAAAAAATGATTTTTCCTTTGTTCTCTTAGCTCCTTTTTGACAACAAATCGTGTTATCTCTGGCTAATATCTGGCTTCTATTTTGAACCCTCTCATGAACATTAAAGATAAGAGGACCGTTTTGGCCCCTGAAGCCTTTTTATTAGAGAAAGCTTTTGAAAAGAAATTAATGCTAATTATGCTAATTCCTTGTCCTTAAAAATGTGGGAATTTTCAGATCTCCACTGTTTCAGTGTTTCCAAAAAGATATTGTCAAATCTAGCTTTATCCTTATCAGTTAATGTGACAGTTTAAAATCTGAAAACAAAAGAAGCATGAAAACTTGAAATTTGAAAATTTGTTGTGGGAAAATTTTTGGGAATGAAAGGATTTGGACATAGAAGAAATGTCTACTGGAAAAAAAAAGAAATGTACAATGATGTTGCGAAATCGGAAAAGTTTTCAATGAAGTTTATTTTTTCTGTCTAATTCAAACCAGCTTTTCTATTTAGATGCAATTTATTTAGTTTATAAATCTGTATTTGATAGAAATATGAAAGAAAAATTTGCTTTGTCATGCCTAAATCGAATTGTTAGAGGTTCGAATCTAATCTAAGTCCAATTTTTTATCAAAAACAGCCAATCATTTTGACAATGTCGAGCAGGCTACAGTAAAGTTTTGTGGAGAAAGTTAGTGATTCTAGTAGTTTAAATTAATTTAATTATAAATTTATCAATTAATCCGGGTCTGTTCAACTCATCATCAAATTAGGAAGTCAACAAGTTTGATCGAATTTTGCCTCTTTTAGGAGGGGCCAACAGGGGTCCGTTTAATTTCTTGTGTCTAGCAGTTTCTTTCTAACCATTAATTCAGTTTTTTAGACGTTTTCCAGAGTTTATAAATTTTTTGTCCGTTTTTTCAGAAGAGCCTGAACGCAACTTTGCCGATCCAATCTATGAGCCCGTTAGCCCGGCTGTGGAACCCTCGCCCACTCACTTTTCGGACGATGATGATGCTGATGATGATGATGAAATTAATGTAGACGAGACTGAAGAGAAGGAAATTCAGACTGAATTGGAGGTAAAATACGAATTTTTGGAAAACGGAAAAATCTTGGGGCTTGTGGAAAGGTTTTAGGGGCCAGCAAAAACGGAAACTTACAACAACGGCAAAAATCCGACGAAGTTTTTTGTCAACTTTTGATCGGTTTTTTGTGAAACTTTGTATCGGCTAACCTTATGACATTCGCTTGCACTTTGCTGTCGAGTTAAAGTAGGTTAGTTCCTTCTCTGAACTTAGGGCATTAAATGTGAATCAAAGAATTAAAGCAAGAAATCTGTAAAGTGTACAGAAAAATTAAAGATGTATTGGAAAAATTCAACTTCTAGTGGGACTCGAACCCACGACTGCTTGATTTCCACACCGGCGCTCTACCAACTGAGCCACAGCAGGTGCCTTGCCTACAGTAAATGAGCTGAAACCGGAATTGGAATAAATCGTGCTGCTGGAATTGTTCCATAATTTCCGGAAACCGTCACCGACTTTTTTCTGAAATTGTATTTTCGTAGTTGTTTTCTTTATTTTAGATCAATGAGAATGGCGAGAATAATGCGGAAAACGCTTCAGATTGCTAAAGCTGAAGATATTGTTTTTATCCGGAGGTATGTTTTCCTTCTCATTGTTTTTATGAACTACCAAAAATGTGGATTTTCACTTTTGTGTAGCGGTAGAGCCATTGGGGTATAGGATTTGGTCAGAGACATTTTGGAACAAAAATTTTAGGGTTATAATTTTTTAATTGATACTTTTTACTGGTTTCAGATTTTAATTCACTACGTGATCTCTACAGAAATTAATTGATTGACAGTTCAAATTCTTACTGTATAAATAATTCAATGATTTGAAATTTTCACTATCTATAATTAGGTTATTGAAATTCCAAAGCTGGCTGGAATTATTTAAATTACTGTACTGTCGCTAACAGTCCTAAGATTGCAACCTAACATTAGTTGTACTGTGAGATTTATTTTTTAACATTATACGTATATATATATATTATTTATTTATTTAATATTTTATTGCATATTTTATATATATATATTATTTCAGATTTATTCTGTCTCCACATTAGTCCGTCCAGCCTCTTATCTTCTAGTGGACAGTGACCACTCAAATCCAGAAGCTGGTCAAATAACCAGTGTCCAGAAATTTCCGGCTCATCTCCAACCCCCCCCCTGTGAAGCGGTCCAGAGCAAATGAGTTACCCATGGTCACTTTCGCCACAATGGCTCAGTGGGTTGGTGTCTGCGCCGGCGTGCCACTGGTGCGGTGTTCAATTTCCGGCCCTGTCCTAATTTTTTCTTTTTTTTCAAATTCCTTTCTCTTGTTCTTCCGTCTAATATCACTTCTACCTTTTCCTGCAACTGTGTGGTTGCAATCAGTCTTCTGTGAACAATACATTATGTAATATAGCCAGGGATTTTTTTTGGTCGTCAAAGTTTTGCGGTTTTTGTACAGATTTGTTGTGAATATGCTACTGGTAATTAACACTTATCAAACAGTATTTGTTGCTTAGGTATGTGTCTTCATGTCAAGGCTATTATGTTGTTGTTATGCTTTATGATAGTTGACATTTCGCAGTTTATACCAATTCAGCAGAATCCAATTTAAAGTTCATTCATTTGCGAGTTCTATGTAACAAAATAAATCTATTGGTGTTAACAGTTTCAAATCTAATTCTGGGATTAGTTTATTTTTCAATATTATGTTTGTTGTTATTTGTAGTTTGCCTTTAAAGCGTACTTTTTCCAGTAGGGTTTAGTTTAGATTTATGTAGTTTTATACTGAATATCCCAGCTTACAATAGCTAGCACACAAGCGCAAGCATATTTTCTTCTATTCTTGTAAAAATGATATCTACTCGCTATTCTTGGAGCCTAGTCACGAAAGAGTTAAATTGAGTTAAACGAGTTAACTGTAACTCAATCCTTTCCATGAAAGAGTTAACCTTCCTTGAGTGGATGACAACTTTGAGTGTATGTTAAATGAGTTAACTTTAACTCTACTCTACTCTCGCGAAAAGGACCTTGATTTTATTTCTGTATTCTGTTGTAAGCTGGGACTAATGCTAAAAGTCATAATTATACTTTTGTTATAGCATAACCGGTGTTTCTTAATTTACAGTCTTGTGTTTTTGCTATGCAATTATCAGTCTATTTTTGTTTGCGGGAAAGTTGTACTTCTAAAAGTCCTCAACGAACTTGTATTATTTGTCAAACTTTTTGTGTCTCGGTTTTTTGTTGACTTGATGACTGTTTAAGGGGAACTTTAGTTTTAATTTTTTTATGAAACTTTATAATTTAGTATTTAAATTTGAGATTTTATGAAACTTTATAATTTAGTATTTAAATTTGAGATTGTGTGAGGTTTTTCAGATGTCATTCATTTATGATTTAGTACTTAAAAATGAGGTGGTTTTTCAGAAGCTAAATCAGCTTATATTATTACTTAAAATACATATCGGCCAATGGCCGCGTTTTGTTTGTTTTATTTAGTCTTTGTTTTATTGCAGATACTGTATATGTGTGTTTTTATTGTGTAAAATACTTATTGTGCACCTAAATGATTATATATGCAATATCCCTACCCCTTATGCAGGGGGTTTCGGTTTATCCAGGGGACTGTTGTAGTTCCATATTCTAATGTCGTCACATATTTTTATTTGCACATCGTTTATAATCTTTGTTGTTGTTCTTGTTGTTGTTGTTGTTGTTGTTTATGTTAGAGTCACTCCACTGCCAATTATGTACATGCCAACTTTTGTACTATTAAAACGGAAGGGTCTGACATTGTGTATGCTAGTTTAGTAGAAAGCTGAGTACATAATAACTAAGGGCCTTTTCAAGAAAGAGTAGAGTAGAGTAGAGTTAAAATTAACTCAACCCTTTTCATGAAAGAGTTAAAACAGGAAAACACACGCATGAGTGGGATTAAAACGAGCTAAAACAGTGGATTTTATCTCTACTCTACTCTACTATACCTACCTTTCCTGAAAAGGCCCTAAGTGTGTGACAAGGCCCAGCTACAGCTACAACTACTACCTATGGCTATGGTTGACCACGACTCCAAATTTGACCACAGCAACCACCCCCCCCCCCCCTAATTAATCAGTATAAGCGCGTGCGTTTACCCCATTTCGACCCGGTACGAGAGGCTTGCATTACGGCCCACGTCCGGCCCGGCCCGCTGACCGGGACAAAACTCACGGGCCGCGGGCCTACTGTACCCTACGGTGGACCGCTTATCAGTTTTTGCGAGATTTTGCTGGATGCTTATTAATTTAGAATATTTGTCTAGTTAAATATTTTTATGCTCATTAAGCATGTTTCGTTCGCATTTAGGATAACATTATTTGCTAGCAGTTAAAATGTTTCACTATTATTAGGATATATACATTCTATTTAAATTATACCAATACCAGTAGTCAGGCAAATCTTACTGCTCTAGCTTTTTAATAGGCTAATGCTTAAGGTGCAGCTTTGTTGGGAAGTCAAAAATTTATTACAGATGTGGTGGTCATACATAAACAACACCTTTCCAGGAAACGTTCTTAAGACGAAATTTAACTCCTTTAAATCGTTGGTTGCCACAGCTGAGGCGCTTAATATATAACTAACTTATGTTTATTATGTACTCTTGGTAAAACGGAGAGTATATAGATATTAGTAGTAAGTTGGGTATCCACCACTCCAACGGGCCACAATTCATGTCTGCCTATAATTCTATAATTCTTTTGATTCTGGCGGTTTAAGGCCGGCTGATGCTTCAACGAAGCAACGGAGAAGAAGTTCAACAAGTTGGCCCCAAACGGGGCAATATTCCTTCGTAGACCTGCACGAATTTTAGTAGAAAATGTTAAAATTTCGTTTGTAATTATCTATCATATACTTTTTTAATTATTTCAATTTTATGTAATCACAAACAGCTAGTGAGACTATTCAAATGGTTACTTTTTCAGAATTCGCTTGATAGTTAGTTAAACAGCACCTACTTAACTGTTAATGTGCTTGTACTTAACTTAAGTAAGTAGTTCATCTAGGCAGACGAGAACAAATTAATTGTCCATTTTAAGTATATATAGTGTCACCCTGGTACAGTGAAAACTACATCTCGTCCATTTCCTATCTTTTTTCTCAAGATGATATATATGATAAGAAATATTTTTGTAGAAAGATCTTAAAAGAAATGTATTTTTATTCATTGTCCGAGCAAAATTTTTCCTTTACTTGCGTAAGCTGTGAACGAAGCGACGGAAAAAGGATCAGTAAAAAATGGAGAATTAGAGAATAATACACTCATCTTCATTCCCGAAGGGCAAATGCCTACTTCAGTGTTGCGGAAATTGTCAAAACTGCCAAATTCGCATCTCACATTTGTGACTTCAACTGGCTTTATCTAGGAATCTGTGGCAGGATTTCAGCAAGGTTCAGAAACATGATTTTTGCAAGTAACGCCAAAAATAGTGAGATGCCAATTTGGCAGGATTTTGACAATGTCGCCTATGTTTAACACGTAAAATCTGCCACTTATTCCTATTAGGAATAAGTGGCAGGATTTTTCTAGGCCTTAGAAACATGATTTTTGTAAGTAGAAGCCAAAAATAGTGAGATGCCAATTTGGCAGGATTTTGAGAATTTCGCATATGTTTAACACGTATGTAAAACCTGCCACTTATTCATATTAGGAATAAGTGGCAGGATTTTTCTAAGGTTAAAAAATGATTTTTGCAAGTAGAAGCCAAAAATAGTGAGATGCCAATTTGGCAGGATTTTGACAATTTCGCTTATGTTTAACACGTAATACCTGCCACTTATTCCCAAAAAGTGGCATACCTTTTTCCAAGCGAAGCAGTAAAAGCCAAAAAAGTGAAAAAGGGTCTCTTGCGCAATTCCCCCCCCCAGCCCTAACTTTTTATTTTTTTGACCAATAACTTTGAAATTTGGTGTGGGTGCATACTAGAGGCAGATGAATTCAAAAATTAAAAAATTTTAAAGTTTTAAAAAAATTTTAAAAATTTTAAAATTTTAGTTTCGTAAGGGGGGACCAAGGGGAACCAAAAAATTTTTTGAAAAAATTTTGCTGAAAACTTGCAAACAGGGGTTTTCTGGGGCGCTGAGCACGAATCTGAAGTCCGTTTTTTGATTCAGCTTTCTGTTAGCTCAGGATAAGCTTACATCTTAAGCTTACAACTTTAGCTTATACTGAGCTAACGAAAAGCTGAATCGAAAAACGGACTTCAGATTCGTGCTCAGCACCCCAGAAAACCCCTGTTTGCAAGTTTTCAGCAAAATTTTTTTCAAAAAATTTTTTGGTTCCCCTTGGTCCCCCCTTACGAAACTAAAATTTTAAAATTCTTAAAATTTTTTAAAACTTTAAAATTTTTGAATTTTTGAATTCATCTGCCTCTAGTATGCACCCACACCAAATTTCAAAGTTATTGGTCAAAAAAATAAAAAGTTAGGGCTGGGGGGGGGGAATTGCGCAAGAGACCCGTGAAAAATGCCAATTTGGTAGAATTCTGACATTCGCCTAGTTTGTAACACATAAAACCAGCCACTTGTTGATACAGGCATTTGCCCTTCGGGAATGAAGATGAGTGTTTGGATGCTGTAGTCACTGTTTGTGCTGTGCAAGTCTTTCTAACTTCAATTCAAACTTTAACGTTGATAAAAGTTCTTTCCCTTCAGGAATGAAGTGTGTCGATTTACAGGCTTTATGTCAATGTTGAGGAAGGTGCCAGATAACGTTTTAATGCTAGAGACGAGCAAATATTTACATGTTATCCTGACCAAGATAAAATTCTTTATTTTTGTTTTTTGAAACAATCTGTTTTTTTGAAAAGAGTTAAACCAGTTGCACAAATTCAAAAGTTGTGCAGGATGGCTGCACAAATATTATATGAGATGCCAGATAACGGATTTGGGCCAAAATCTTTAGTTCTAGAATATCAATCTATTTTTAAGTAATTAACATTAATTTTGTCTCATTTCTCGGCTTCTCGTTTGCTCCGTTCCTCCGACGTTTACCGTAGCCCTCAGCCAATCAGAAGCGCAGACAGTGTAAAAGTTCCGTTTCGCCGTTCTCCGCTTGCCCGTTGCTCCGGTGCTCCGTTCAAGCATGAGCCCGAAACACGGAGAAACTGTCCGTTTCTCTGATCACCCATTTACCCCTAAGACTAGATCAGGGTACCTCTTTTTGAGGTTAACCCCAAAATTCTAGGGTTGGGTTAACCCTGTGGCCCAATCAAAGCCTTTGGGGTTGAGTGCTGTTAGGTTAGCTAAGGCATAGGCTGCTTGAAGCGAGCAAAATTGGGGTCACTCAGCTTTTGAGCTCACGCTAACCCGGGTTAAAGACTTAATCCTCCTATATTAGTGGATGAGAGGGTTGTTTTGAACCTGTTTTACCCATTTTAACCCCGATTTCGAAACCCGGGTTTCGCCATAGAGCGCTACCCAAAAATGTAGTTTTTTACAGTAACCAGCTGAAGCAGAGAAGCTTTTTTGGTCAGGGCCCAACCACTGTGAAGGCACACGTCCTAACCTGCAGGCATAAGATAACGTGGGGGAACGGGGGGGGGCGCAGACCCCCCAGACCGATAAAAAAACGGGTAGACCCCTTTCCGCGAAAAGGAAAAAAGGGCAGACCCTCTCGTCCAGAAAGGAAATTAAGGGTAGACCCCTCAGCGATTTTTACCAAAAACTAGTAATTTTTTAGCAAATTTTAGCGATTTTTTCAAAAAATTTCTTAAAAATCGCTGAAAATTGTCATTTTTACTAATTTTTTTATCAAAAACGTTAAAAATTCATCATTTTACTAATTTCGGGGCAGACCCCCTTAAAATTTTAGAATTTTTCAGGGGTAGACCCTTCGCCGAGGTCGGGATAGACACCCCAGAATCGGACCCCGTGTTAATGTATGCCTGTAGGTGGTGCTGTCCGCAAACCGCAGTCAGGAGGCAGAGAGACGAATAGACAATCAAATGCATTTCAGTTCAAACGCATATAAACACACGCTTTCAATAATGGGGAATGCGCACTCAATTGTATGTTTGTGTTTCGACTAGGTACTAAAATGTGGGGAGTCACTGGTGTCTAATTTGTCAGCCGTTGCAGTGCACATCATATCGCAACCGTAAATAACTAAGGACCTTTTCAAGAAAGGGTAGAGTAGAGTAGTGGTTAAAATTAACTTTTTTTTAACTCATTTAACTCCACTCAAGCTTCCGTTTTCCTCTTTTAACTCTTTCATGAAAAAGATCCAGTAAATTTTAACTCTACTCTGCCCTTTCCTGAAAAGGCTTTATAAGTTTTGCCATGGCTTAGAAGAGTATTGCAGGGGCCTTTTCAAGAAAGGGTTGAGTAGAGTTGAAATTAACTCGATCCTTTTCAAGAAAGAGTGAAAAGGGTTAATTTTAATCCTGCGGGCTAGAGAGAGTTAAAAATTTTAACTCCGCGTGGATTCATGAAGAGTTAAAATTAACTCGCTTTAACTCAGACCTTTTCTGGAATCGCGTGCAGAGTTAAAAACCTGTGGAGTTAAATTTAAGTCTACCCTTTTCACGAAAAGGTTAAATTTAACTCTGCTTAACTCTTTTTGAGCATTTTCTATTAAAATTTAACCCCAGGTAAAACACGCAGGTTAAGCAGAGTTAAAATTAACTCTATTCATGAAACTATCGGGTTAATTTTAACTCTGTCATTTTTAACTCCTTTTAACTCTACAGCTTTTAACCCTGCAGGTTTACAGAGAGTTAAACACGTAGAATTAAAATTAACTCTGTGCTCTCATGAAAAGAGTTAATTTCAACTCTACTCTACTCCACTCTACTCTACTCTACCCTACCCTTTCTTGAAAAGGCCCCAGTATTGACATCAAGGAATTATATAAATTTTAATATTTTCATTTCAGCCTCAAACTAATCCACAACCGTTATGCCCCTATAAGGAAAAAACTCAACTAGTCTTTACTAAATATCTTCAGTAGCAAACCCTGACTGCAGCAGTACATACGATAACAAATAAATAAGCAAAAACTAGACGCCAGAAAACGTCACAAAAAACCTGCAGAACAACATACAACAAGAGTCAGGAAAGGGGGGGTGTGAATTAATTAATTATAATTAATTAATTAATCATTAATTAAATATTAATTTTCCCAGGCGGCAGTTGGGGTGCCATGGGGGAGGTGCCAGAACCCCCATTTTCCTGCGACTGCGACACTGTCTGAATTATCACTGGCTGACCCTGAGCATTAACTGCAATCGGTGTGGACAGAGAATGTTGTCCCGCAGTTGTTACCATGTGTAGTTGCTGCTGTTGTTGTATTAAACTGAAAACAAAGACAAACAAAATAAAAAATACATAAATACAGTCAAAAATAAAAAAATATATAGTATCAGCCAATGAAAAAAGTTATGAGAATACTGGCCAGAAGGGTATCTCTTCAATTTAGACCTAAAATTAGGATGTCCTATTAGTCCATTTTTAATTCAGTATATTTTAATCAGTAGGTATGTATATCTTTCAAATTTCAAATTCCAGTAGTTACATAACATTTCAGTCACATAATTAAACGTTAAAATGTCTCTTGCATTGGATTGACATCCATATTTCAGCTGAAAAGTTTCGCTACCGTAAGCCCAAAAACCTTCTTTTAAACCACATAGAAAAATGTGTGTCTCTTTTATTTGCTGTAACCACGTTATCATGACACGATTAGCCCCCAGCTTTAGTCATATGCTATAGCGTCGGTCGGGTCATGTGAAATGTGTTATGCAAAGGCTGTGGTGCACAGAAAAAACCCGGTACAAGAAAAGGGGGGGCAAGATATTACACAAAACGGGCTAAGGTTATCGCTGCCTGAGCGTTAAGCTAACATCCGAATAATAGGCAAATTAATGGAGTCAGATTATTAGGCTTATCAGCAGAGCATGGCGCGTACTAGAAATTGCTGCGATGTCAATAAAATTGAACCAAAAATTAAGATTCTAAGGGGGGCGGTAGGAGCTTAATTTGCTCGAAAGTTAGCTCAAGGTAAGCGCACAGAATTCTAACGTTTCCTTACTTCACGCTGCTATAAAACCGAAAAATTCCAATAAAATCATAAAACTTCAATCGAAATAAAATTTCTATACTCCAGGCCCCCTCCCCCAATTGCGACTTAGGGTTTCCAGAAAATTCGTGCAGCTGCAGCAAAACCCGAAACAAGCACAAGCGTCATGCTGCTAATTCCGGTCTCTACAGTAACAGGGGGGGGGGCGACTAGACTACAGCTGATAAAGCACAAAAACCGAATAACCGAATCGGCTTAGGTTAGGTGTAACTTTGCGGAGAGATCTTTCTTATCACTGTAGGGGGGCATCACGTCATGTCTACTGATTATTTCGCACAAAGAAGAAAAGCCCCCCATTTCCTAGAACTGTTGCTGCTTTCGGTCAAATAATCATCATGATAAAAATGCTTGGGAGAATGCTTGCTAGGTTCTGCTAGGTAGAAACTGATAACAACAAATTACTCCGGACAATTTAGCATACAGTCATAAAAGTTTGCAGAAACAAAACCGACGTAACTATTATCAATGGCTGTTATGCAAACTCTTATTCTGTTTGAAGGGGCGAGGGGTTGTATCCATAGCTGTTGAAATAACATGCCTCCCTACATCCAGAAATAAGAAAAATTTGAAAAATAGAAGTAGTGTTACAAAACCAATTGGCGAAGAAAACGTTTTTGGCGCAGTAGTTTGCGAAAATGTTTTAGTACATTTATACAATACAATGAAATAAATCTAAATTGCAAGCGCACGTTGCCGTTTGCATCTGCTACTTTTAAAATTCTTATATTTCGCAGTAGAGACAAAATTAAATCTTAAGACGATGGTTGTTTGTGCAGTACTTTCCTACAGTATTTACTGTATTCAAAATGCCCCAGAATAATAATAATAATATATGGCATGCAACGCCTCACCCAGGGAGGTCTTAGAGGTCTTTTGGGTGACAAAAACTTTTTGCTATTTTTATGATAAAAACAACTTTCAAAAAACGTTTCGCGCCGTTGGCGCGATAATTTACTTTTTTTTAAAGAAATAAACATCCAATGTCCGAGATTTTGACAAAAATTCCTCAACTTCTGGGGGCTCTACCCTCAGACCCCCCAGCCCCCTCGCTGTGGACTTGACTATGGACCTCTCCCTTTTGAAAATCTTGGGTGCGAACCTGACGGCATGGCTAGGAGACAACTTCAGGTAATGGTCACAAAAAATTTTTGAGCCTCAAGCGGGTTTCGAACCCATGACGTTTAGGATTATTAATACAAATATAAATTTGTATTAATAATAAATACATCAAGAAAATGAGGTAAGCGCGGGCCAGCAGGCGGATCCACGAAGGATACAAGGCATTAATCATAGGGAAATAATGAAAAAAGCCTGCCTGCAGTCACTAAGGCAAAAGCCATAGTCCGAAACAGGAGAGAGCCAATGGGCGCGGTGAGCGCTCTTACCCAGGCAGAACTAGTCTCTGGAGCTCCGGCCTGGTTGTCCAAGAAGGACAGCCAGCTCGGCTCTATCTGTGCTGCAACATAGCCAGAGAAGCCTGCTGGCCCGCGTTTACCTCATTTTCTTGATGTAATAGCCAGAGAAGGTTTTATCAAAACCTCTCTGACTGTGCTATGCACAGAAAGAGGACTACAGTGGCCCGCGGATCTCCGTAGAGATACAAACAGCATTTACATCAAGAAAATTAGGTAAATTAATTAAGGTACTATTAATAATAAATAAATACTTCCACAAATATTATTGGGAAAGTAGCTATTAGAGCAATGAGTGATCTAATACTATACTAGGCAAATACGTATGTGCTGACTTGGTATGCTGCGAATAAATAGATCTTTCTCTGATGTGTCCGTTAGTCTCTAACTCTAACAAATATAAATGAGACAGAAGAAGAAAGTCATGTACCACCGGAGGTCCGAATTTTTCCAGACCAGCCAGACGCATATACAGTTGGAAAGAAGCTTGAAGAAAGTTCTCAGAGCCAACCCAAACCTGATAGAAAAAACGCCAAATTCCCTCCCAATTGAGCGTCGGAGGCACCTCCCCCCAAAAAAACCCCACAGACTGCTTGCTTACCCCTGAGAAGTCATCGGGGAGACCGTTACCATAGACGACGGTGGGACAAGACCGCTGGCAGAAGACGTGCCCCCGGTCTGGCCAGAGGTGGGGGGCGGGGGACCGGGTCGAAGCAGGTGCACAGCGCCACCTTGCTGTGGAGAGGGCTGACCAGTGGGCCCGGTCACTGATGCTGTCATCAGCTGGACAGAAGGACCGGCCGGACGACCCTGAAAAAAGTGGCACAAAAAATGCAAAAAACTAATCGAATATTTGAACAAGTATGAAAAATGCTCCTTGCAGTCGCATGAAAAAGTTAATATGAGCTATGATGGTCAACATTTAAATGTGTCAAGGACAAGATTTAAAATGTTTAATATGAGCCAACATCTAAATAAGTAGAGGACAAGATGTAAACGGCTAATATGAGCCGCTACGTTTCTCTTGGGCTCATATTGACGCTCATTTAGCTTTTGCTTACTTTTAATCCAACACTGAAATGGCTTGCATGAATAACGACGCATAAACATTAATTTTGCAAAGCTGTACGTAAATGTTTTCTTCTCCACCGCTACATCCAAGTACACATTTAAGGCCACCACATAAAGTCAACAAAACGAAACCGAAGTCCAATCTAATGAAGAAACGAAAATGTGGAACTTACACATGTTGTAAAATCTTGAGAAATCACATTTGAAGTTATCATCGCAATCATCACATTAATTCAATATTCCCAAGCCAATCAAATCGTTTATAAACACTGATGCTTATATGCCAACCGTAAACTGTATATGTTTGCCATTTTAGTCGCGTCAATATGAGCCCAAGAGAAACGTAGCGGCTCATATTAGCCGTTTACATCTTGTCCTCTACTTATTTAGATGTTGGCTCATATTAAACATTTTAAATCTTGTCCTTGACACATTTAAATGTTGACCATCATAGCTCATATTAACTTTTTCATGCGACTGCAAGGAGCATTTTTCATACTTGTCCTCAGTCTAGTTTTTGGGAACGCTACCATAACTGTGGCAGTAGCAATCACAAATTCCACCAGTGAATTCCCCATACCCAATAAGCTTTGCATGCAAAATTTCAGCCTTTCAGCTATCTCCAGTAGCTTGAACCAGGAACTGGTTCAACTTTGAACCAGTTGAACCAGATCTGGCCAGCCATGGGTCGGATCACCAAAGTTACACCACCAGTGAATTCCCCATGCCCAATAACCTTTGTATGCAAAATTTCAGCCTTCCAACTATCTCCAGTAGCTCGAACCAGGAACTGGTTCAACTTTGAACCAGTTGAACCAGATCTGGCCAGGCATGGGTCGGATCACCAAAGTAACACCACCAGTGAATTCCCCATGCCCAATAACCTTTGTATGCAGAATTTCAGCCTTCCAACTATCTCCAGTAGCTTGAACCAGGACCTGGTTCCATCTTGAACCAGTTGAACCAGATCTGGCCAGCCATGGGTCGGATCACCAAAGTTACACCACCAGTGAATTCCCCATGCCCAATAACCTTTGTATGCAAAATTTCAGCCTTCCAACTATCTCCAGTAGCTTGAACCAGGGACTGGTTCAACTTTGAACCAGTTGAACCAGATCTGGCCAGGCATGGGTCGGATCACCAAAGTAACACCACCAGTGAATTCCCCATGCCCAATAACCTTTGTATGCAGAATTTCAGCCTTCCAACTATCTCCAGTAGCTTGAACCAGGACCTGGTTCAACTTTGAACCAGTTGAACCAGATCTGGCCAGGCATGGGTCGGATCACCAAAGTAACACCACCAGTGAATTCCCCATGCCCAATAACCTTTGTATGCAAAATTTCAGCCTTCCAACTATCTCCAGTAGCTCGAACCAGGAACTGGTTCAACTTTGAACCAGTTGAACCAGATCTAGCCAGGCATGGGTCGGATCACCAAAGTAACACCACCAGTGAATTCCCCATGCCCAATAACCTTTGTATGCAAAATTTCAGCCTTCCAACTATCTCCAGTAGCTTGAACCAGGGACTGGTTCAACTTTGAACCAGTTGAACCAGATCTGGCCAGTCATGGGTCGGATCACCAAAGTAACGCCACCAGTGAATTCCCCATGCCCAATAACCTTTGTATGCAAAATTTCAGCCTTCCAACTATCTCCAGTAGCTTGAACCAGGAACTGGTTCAACTTTGAACCAGTTGAACCAGATCTGGCCAGGCATGGGTCGGATCACCAAAGTAACACCACCAGTGAATTCCTCATGCCCAATAACCTTTGTATGCAAAATTTCAGCCTTCCAACTATCTCCAGTAGCTTGAACCAGGAACTGGTTCAATTTTGAACCAGTTGAACCAGATCTGGCTAGCCATGGGTCGGATCACCAAAGTAACACCACCAGTGAATTCCCCATGCCCAATAACCTTTGTATGCAAAATTTCAGCCTTCCAACTATCTCCAGTAGCTTGAACCAGGAACTGGTTCAACTTTGAACCAGTTGAACCAGATCTGGCCAGCCATGGGTCGGATCACCAAAGTAACACCACCAGTGAATTCCTCATGCCCAATAACCTTTGTATGCAAAATTTCAGCCTTCCAACTATCTCCAGTAGCTTGAACCAGGAACTGGTTCAATTTTGAACCAGTTGAACCAGATCTGGCTAGCCATGGGTCGGATCACCAAAGTAACACCACCAGTGAATTCCCCATGCCCAATAACCTTTGTATGCAAAATTTCAGCCTTCCAACTATCTCCAGTAGCTTGAACCAGGAACTGGTTCAACTTTGAACCAGTTGAACCAGATCTGGCCAGCCATGGGTCGGATCACCAAAGTAACACCACCAGTGAATTCCCCATGCCCAATAACCTTTGTATGCAAAATTTCAGCCTTCTAGCTATCTCCAGTAGCTTGAACCAGGAACTGGTTCAACTTTGAACCAGTTGAACCAGATGAACCAGGCGAGATACGGTGTCGGCACTATGCTCATCGTGTTCAGCGACCCCGATTTACTATATATGGGTACCACCCCAAGGCCGAAAAACGCTGTTTTTGCCCGTTTTTCGACTATTTTCAAATTTTCGAACTTAGAAATTTTTCAGCTTGAAGGTGTCCAAAAACGCTATTTTTTCCATTTTGACCATCTATAAAAATCGAACCAGATTGAAATTCGGAAAAAAAACATAAACTTGCTAAGTACCATTGCCTAGATATTCAAAAAATAGTATAGAAAAATTTTTCCTATGGGCCGTTTGAAAAATCGAGTTAACACAAAATTGACAAAAATCATGCTGAATACAGAGGAAAAAAAACCCCACTTTCAAACCCGTAAGAGAAAGTCGATTTTTTCAAAGTTCATTTTTTCCGGGCAAGTTTGGTATCATTCGAAAGCTCTCGGCCTGGAGATTTCAAAAATGTAAATATTAGCTCTTAATTCCTTCCCGTTAATTAGTTATGCCTAATTAGCACTTTTCAAAATCCGCAAATTGATAGCTCATATTATGGGGGGCTCTCCGAGCACCCCCATGATTAAAATTAAATTATAGTAATTAGTAAGAGTAAGTAGGATAAAGTAAGATCAGAGTAAGTAATTTAACCACTGCTGCTCGTCTTAGACAACTTACACAATGTCAGAATATCAGGACCTGTAACCCTGAGCACAAAACGGAATAAATTAAAATTGGTATGTATACTAACTGTGCATTGAGCATGACTCTGTCCCTTTTGTTGATCTTAACAAAATAACCCCTCCGGGAGATTTTGGGTGCCCGAATTTTCGCAAAAATATTGTCAAAAAAGTTTTCAACTTCGCCGGAGAATTTTTCTAAAAATGCCAGCATTTAGCCTAAACCAACGAATTTTTGAGAATTTTTCGGATTACTGCATGCAAAATATTTTAGGCTCATTCTTGCAAACAAACTCTCCCCCCACCCCCACCCCCCGGAAATTTCTAAAAATCCCTAAAATTACCCTATATCATAATATCAAGAGTACACAAGAGTATGACAATTGACAAGTGTCATACGCTATGTATTATCAGCTCGCTACATCCTCTGCCTGCACGCTATCGGCTTACCCCCCCCCCCCATAAATCAGACCCCCCTTATCAAAACAAATTCGAACGCTATGCTTGCACGCTAACGCTCGAAAACACAACTAGTCAGTTGGTTCAAAGTGCGTCTGTTGCGTGCAAACATAGCGGGCGAATTTCTTTGCCAATTAATGGGTCAGCCGATAGCGTGCAGAGGATGTAGCGACCTGATAATACATAGCGTATGACGCTTGTCACACTCTTATATGTTACCTCTTGATAATAGTACCTGCTGTGTCAGTGAGGTAAACCGGGGCAGAGGTCCCGACGTGGTCGTAACCGGCTGCTGCGGCGGGGCTTGGGTGCTGCGCCTCTGTGCTGCCAGCATTTGCTGGTGCTGTTGTTGCTGTTGCTGTTGCTGTTGCTGCATCTGCATGAGACTGGGTCGAAAGGAAGCGGTCGCAGTCATGCCGCCTGGCGTCTGAATTCGTTGCTGCAAAATGAGACAGAAAATTAAAATACTAAGAATTAAACAACAACAGAAAAGTTGACACAATCTCAAATTAATAGTTGGGAGCAAACTGTGTCGATTCTATAACCGGGCCAATTCATGAACATTATCTGGGTTTATTCTAGGCCAACAAAGTGGGGGAGGGGGGGGGAAGTGGCGGGAGCCCCTCCCCATTTGTGGGGGGAGACCAAACTGGGTGGATAAAATGGGCTAAAAATGCTAAAAATGCTGCAAAAATAGCGTGTCATCTACGTATACTGCTACAACTAAGCTCGAAAGTGCTCAAAAATCAAGTTTTAGCACCAAAATAGACGATTTTTGACCAAAAATCCTTAAAATTTGGCATTTTCTGGGAACCTTCTGGGCGCTCCCCCCCCCACTATAGAAAACCCCGGGCCAATATGAAACATAAGAAGATATAAGCATATAAATTTCTTGGGCTAGCAATGACCCTGCAAATGCTAGCTATCCGGAAAAAATTGAGGGTACAATGGATAACAAAAGACGAATACGATGTGCTACAGACACAGTCATACAAGTTAGGTGCGGTCACTCGCTGACAACTCTGCCAGACTGATACCGTATTATGCCAAACAGTGGCCCACCCAATAAAACGCCCATGGGCGTTTTTTCGGGGGGTGGGCGCTTTTTTGGATTTCTCAATGCTCACTTTTATGACTTACAAAACTAAAACTTTGTGAATAAAGTTGTCGCTGTTTAAGCTATTGTAAGGCTTATAATCAATCTTCGGTTCTTCGGATAGACATATTATGAGCAACTGACGCGTGCCGAGCAGCTTGTCCGTAGAAATTTATCGAAATTATCGAAAATTGGCAAAGCTGTAATTATAAGAAGGTTTCCAAAATATAGCCCATGGGCGTTTTTTTGGGGGTGGGCGCTTTTTTGGATTACAAAAATCAAAACCGAAATTGCCGATTCCGAAAAAACGCCCATGGGCCACTGTTTGGCATAATACGGTACTTGCTAGTATATATTCGGCGGGCGATCGTTTAAAACAAAACCGGAAAGCTCAAACAAATTAACCGTTTTTATTAAAGGGGACGAAAACATTATTAAAACGTATGGTTTTGCCATAAAAATAGCACAAATGTTGCCTTTTGCCTCCCGAATAAGGAGGGGCCTATAAACTAAGACCCTTGACCTCCCCCCCCCTTGAAACAAAGAAAAACACACCACCATTCTAGGTTGCGGGGCTCCTCGAGCCGACAGGTTCTGAGAAACCTGAATAGCCGTCGAAGGAGCAACCAGATGGCTTTGCGCTCGCAGGGTTGCTGCGGCGTATTGACGTTGCTGTTGTTGGTGCTGTTGAGGATAGACTACGGTAATAGGGGGCACCTGGGGCTGCACTGGGGTTGAGGGGGGCGGGGGCAGGGACACCTGTTCAGAGCCAGCTGGTGCGGCCGGCTGACTGAAAATTAGGTGCTGTTGTTGCTGTTGTTGTTGTTGCTGTGTTTGCAGGGGACGAGTAGCCTGCATTCCTGAGGTCATTTGCTGAAAGGTAGCCATTTGAGGCGGTTGCTGGTGTGGCTGTTGCGGTTGTAGCTGTGCTGTTGCAGTGATCAGAGTTTGCTGCGACTGTGCTGCAGATTGTTGCTGTTGTTGCTGTTGTTGCTGTTGCTGTTGCTGTTGCATTGCGATGCTGTCGTAGCCCACGATTTGCTACAAAACCAGACAAGATAAACAGTACGTACTGTAGAAGAAGGAGTTTACACTAATTTAATTTAGAGCTGTCAAGAGTTAATTAATTTAATTTAACAGTTTAATCTAATAATATAAATTAGAATAAATTTTAATAAACAAGAAAAAATAAAATAGCCAAAGCAGCACATTCTCCATCAGGGAAAACGGTTTTAAACAGTTTTCTACTTTCCCAAAATTATTGTCACACGTTTTTCACAATATTCTATTTCAAAACTATCAAAAATACTGATTAGAATTAACTGTAGTTAAATGCTCTACTCAAATGACACTGCAAAAAATAGTCAGTCCCAAAAAACCCTATGATCAAAACACTTCTACCTACCGTTGCAGGACCTTTGGCTCGAATCAGCCCGACCTGAGCGGGAGAGGGTGCCTGGGGGGCTGGGGGTGGGGGCTGGGTGTAGGAATGAATTCCGGGGGAGGGGCCTGGGGGTCGATAGACCAAATGCTGGGGGACAGAAGCGGTAGGCACGCCTCCTGTGCCCCCAGACGTCTGGGCAACCACATTGGACACAAGCCGGGGAGCGACCATACCGGAGCCTAAACAAGATAAACAGAAACACGTAGAGACAAGCAAGAGTTTATAACAGGAAGCGTAAGATACTCAGCGCTTCATAGTGAGAAAAGCTTGCGAGATGCTTGGCACATTAAGGCCGAAATCTCGGAGGGAGGGGTACCGGTTAACGTTATTAACCGTATGTTTATATGCGTTTGAACTAAAACACATCTGACTGGCTAATCGCCTACCTTCTGTCAAAATTACGTGCATACGGTTTGGGTTTGGGACCCCCCAAGAACTTGGGGTCCCAAACTATACGTGGACTCTTGTAAAAGTGTTTAGCTTGTCGATGATTCGTTGAGTTTTAACGGCGTACAGTAGCTGACGTTAGCCCGTAATTTCATACGGTAGTAAAAGTGTCACACATTACATTACTGATACCAAACAAGCGCATTACAAGTTGTATATGATATTACAACAATTTAATGTAATAAAAAATAGGTTTCTAAATTGTAATCATACGATTGTTCCATATTTATCATCCTAAGTACGAACAGTTAGCCCATAATATCCCCCATAACAGAAACCAACGGCCAGAGGAACAATAATTTTAAATAGTTTCTCAGAAAAATTTTGGAAAATTACCCCCAACCACCCCCCCCCCCAGTTTTCAAAAACCATCTTACCAGTAACCGTTTGCTGGGGCTGGAGTAGCCTAGGTTGACCCATCGGACTGACAGAAATTGTGGAGGGGCCGCCGGGTACTCCCAAAGCTTTCGTCATGATTGGCTGGGCTGGATATCTTGCCTGAGAAAAGATTTTTAATCATAATATTTAAATAATACTTAAATTATTAATTAAATGCTAACTACATTAGGCACAATTGTTTTAGTCAAAATAGCTAATTAGTTTTTAATTATCAGACTTCGCAGACGTCAACGTCACCCAGTGCAACACAGCAAACTAATAATGATTCCAGTTATTAAAAGTTCAAATTCAAATTTAAATTATCAGAATTTTAGATTCAAATAAAAATCCTGACCTTTCCACAATCTTCTCCTTCAATCCACAAAAACGAGACAAAATAAAAGGAATCTACAGAAAAAAACCGGAGAAAAGAAACTATAAGAAACTAAAGGAAATCAGAAAGATTTCAAAATGAAAAAACACCCGGGAAAAAAGTAGTAAACTAGAATCCTTACCACAGAGGGTCCACCCCCACCCCCCGTCCCAGGCTGAGCCTGTATCTGATAGCCATGCATGGTTTGCTGTTGCAGTGCATTCTGTTGCGCTACTGCAGCCGCCAAACGCAATTGTTGCTGTTGTTGTTGCTGAAAACACAGATAAAAACATTAAAAAAATTCTGGGTCTGTTAAAAATTCCTGCCGAGACCAGGGAATTAAAACCATTTCAAAATGAAACACCCCGTAAGATTTTTGTCCAGTAATTTTGTGAGCACTCATAAAAATGTTTACTCTACTCTACGCTCTCGTGAAGAAGATCCTAGAGTAACAGAGAAATGGAGAGAGCCTGCCAGCTGTCACACTCTTATGTATTATGTACTCCGGTTGCTGAAACTCAACAAAATGCTCATGTCTACAGTTAGATGATTGGCCTTTTTCTTGCCACGAGAGCTGTTAAATTTTGGATCGCGACGTTTCGCCCATGACTTTCTTCAAGCGGCACCTGCCCCTTAAGACGGAGGTATCCTTTTGTGCAGTGCTTTTGTGGTGATTTTTTGAAACGCTATAACTTTCGCAATTTTGGGAGTTGGAAAGAGCTCATAACATCATCATCATATCTGGGGCCAATCGGTGAGACCATATAGCCGGGCTAAAGGCGCCCGGTACCCCGGAGGAAGTCCAACACCCCGGGAGGGTCATACCACAGGACGGCCAGGCCTTGGGAGCAGTCGAGGTGGGTACGCCGGGTTAAAGTTAAAGATTAAAGCTCATAACATGTACATTCCCATGAGTTTACGAAACTAGCAAAATTGGCACAAACTAGCAAAAATTTTCTGGCATACTGACATCTGATAGACTGAATGCAGACCTAAAATTTTTCAACATCGATTTCTCAAAACTGTAGAGTTTTCTCGCAACTGGAGATGTTTTAGCTCAATCCAAGAAAATTATCCCTCCGCAATAGGGCGAATTTTCATAAAACCAAAAATCAGGCAAATCCATTGGGTAGTTTTTCAGAAATCGATGTTCAAAACAAAATAATCGCAGTTTGCCAAAATGGTTTTTCGGCCAAATCTCTACCTTAAAGCAACAAATCCCAGCTAATAGGAATTGATAAAATGGGCAATTAGACCACGTATCGACTGAGTATAAACAAGCTAAACTGGCATGAATGGTTTGCCGCCGCTTCTTTCTTTAGGCAGCTAAGTTTGTAGCGTCGATTCTCGGGAAATGGTTGCCTCTGAAAAGGTAGTTGGGATAAGGAACTTTTCTAGAAATGGTTGCCCTTGAAAGGGCAGTTGGGATAAGAGATTTTCACTAAATATTGCTAAAAGTTACTTGATACGCCCTCTTAAAGGGAGTCCTAGCAAATCCACCAGCTCAGCTTGACTACCGGCTTCGAAAAAAGTACTGATATTAGGCTTTTCGAAACAATTTGCTCACTTTTGCGGACTCCAACAGCGTAGAATTTGGCCATATCTCGAGATCCACGGGAGCTAGAAACATTTAGACTGCTGATTTGGAATCTGCGTCCCCGAATTACCCTATGACCGACTTTTCAACCAAATCGGACATTAAACGTTTTTATCCATTTTTGACACCTTCACCTGAAAATGGTTGCCCATAAAAGGGCAGTTGGGATAAGAAATTTTCTACTAAATATCGCTGAAAGTTACTTTGCACTTCTTTTTAAAGGGTGTCCTAGCAAATCCACCGGCTAAACTTGACTAATGAGTTCAAAAAACACAACTATTCGGCGTTTCTTTACAGTTTGCTCAGTTCTGCGGTCTCCAACAGTGTAACTTTTGGCCATATCTCGAGATTCACAAAAGCTAGAAAAACTTCGATTGCAGATTTGGAATCTACGTCCCCGAATTACCCCAGGACAAACTTTTTGACCAAATCGGAGAGAAAAAGTTTTCGACCATTTTTGACACCTTCCTCTGAAAATGGTTGCCCATAAAAAGGCAGTTGGGATAAGGAATTTTCGATTAAATATCGCCACAAGTTACTTGACACTTCTTTTTAAAGGGTGTCCTAGCAAATCCACCGGCTAAACTTGACTAACGAGTTCAAAAAACACAGATATTACGGGTTTCTGGGCAGTTTGCTCACTTTTGCGGTCTCCAACAGTGTAACTTTTGGCCATATCTCGAGATTCTCAAAACCTACAAAAATTTCGATTGCAGATATGGAATCTGCGACCCCGAATTACCTTATGACCGTCATTTCAACAAATTTGGAAACAAAAGTTTTTTGACCATTTTTGAGAATCGCCTTGACAGAGAACCAGAACCACCACTTTCGATTTTTAAAAATTTATATTTTAAATTCCCTGCCCTGGTCGACTGGGTGGAGATAGAGTGATGAAATTCACGGATGCACACCTTCTTTTCACGCTCTTCAAAATGAGGTATGAACCAACCCTGTACCCCTTCCCAATCTCGAGTTCTAGGGGGGGGACACCCACCTGCTTTTGAGAATCGCCTTGACAGAGAACCAGAACCACCACCTTCGATTTTTAAAAATTTAAATTTTAAATTCCCTGTCCTGGTCGACTGGGTGGGTCTAGAGCGATGAAATTAAAATGGGCCAGGTTTGGGACCAACCCCCACATACCCACCAAATTTCAGCTCCGGGCGTTGAGCCTAGCTTGAGTTAATAGGGGGGGGACAAGAAGAAGAATAATAATAATAATAATAATAAATCCTACCGGCATCAACGGGTTGTCGCAGCCATTTTTCCTCTTATCTAAAGGGCGAAAACTCAGTTTTGGTACATTTTCAGGCTTTGGTGCTATTGCAACTTTTTTCCTACTCGCTAAGAGCTTTCGAATGAGTACCATAGAGTCTACTTTTGTGACAATTCTTAGAAATTCGGTTTTTCCGGGAATTCCCGGATTTTTGGTTTTTCGGCCATAACTTTCGCTGGACGCATTTCCGGAAAATGTCGCAAGAAGGAAAGTTGTTAAGCTCGACGAGCTCTTTCATTTGAGTACCATGTCGACCACTTTCGGAGAAGTTTTCCAAAATCCGGAATTTTCCGGGTCCAATATCTCGAAATCCGTAACCTTTCCGGAAATTTCGATTCCAGTTTCGAAATCAGCGTGGTCGAATTACCCTATGACCAACTTTTGAGCAAAATCGGAGACAAAAAATTTTTAAGTCCAAAATCCGGGTTTTCGTGAATTCCCAGATTTTCAGTTTTTCGGCTACAACTTTCGCTAGACGCATTTCCGGAAAATGTCGCAAGAAGGAAAGTTGTCCAGCTCGACGAGCGCTTTCATTTGAGCTCCATATCGACCACTTTTGGGGAAAATTTTCAAATTCCGATATTTTCCGGGGCGAATATCTCGAAATCCGTAAATTTTCCGGAAAATTCGTTTTCGGTTTCGAAATCAGCGCGGTCGAATTACCCTATGACCAACTTTTGAGCGAAATCGGAGACAAAAAATTTTTACGTTTCCCTTGGTCCCCCCTTACCATTTTTAAAAATTCCGGGAGCCGCCATTCCCGGAATCCGGGAGATATCGGGATGCCCTTACAAACGGGAGCACTTCAGGTCACCCTACAACTATGGTGAGAATTTCAGCCCGATCGGTCCAGCCAATCTCGAGAAAAAGGGGGGGACACAAATGTTGACCGGAATAATAAATAAACTAGCGCTACTGCAAGAATGTGTTGCCCACAACACGTTCCTTTGTGGTATAGATTTTGCTAGATACCTGTTAAGCTGTTTCTTTTCAGGAAATCTGTCCCACGACTCAAAGAGCTTTCAATTAAGTACCATATTGCCCATGTTTCAACGAATTTTTGAAAATTCGGTTTTTTCCGGAAATTCTGGATTTTCCGATCTGCGGCCATAACTTTCGCTAGAAGCATTTCCGGAAAATATGGTAATGATAAAAATTACTCAGCTCGACGAGCTCTTTCATTTGAGTACCATATCGACCACTTTTGGAAAAATTTTTCAAAATCCGGAATTTTCCGGATAGAATATCTCGAAATCCGTAAATTTTCCGGAAATTTCGATTTCAGTTTCGAAATCAGCGTGGTCGAGTTACCCTATGACCGACTTTTGAGCCAAATCGGAGACAAAAAATTTTTGATCAAATTTTGGATTTTTGAAATTTCGCCTTGGTACCATCGAAATTACCATCCGAAAAAATCCGAATTTTCAAAACCCGGAATTTCGGAACCATCTTGCTTCCGGGAGATGTCCTGGTCAAGGGCTTCAAAATAAGGTATCAACCATCCCTGTATCCCTTCCCAATCTCGAGATCTATGGGGGGGACAGACGGATAATAATAATAAGCACAGACCAATAACAAGGTGTTGCCCTTTCCTTTGGAAAAGTGGGCAACACAATAAATAAATAAAGAAACTTAGCCATATCAAAGGGTTGTCTTTTTTTTTAAAAAAATGCGACAACCCAATAAATCCTACCGGCATCAACGGGTTGTCGCAGCCATTTTCCATTTATCAAAGGGCTGAACTCAAAACACTTTATATTTTTTCTTATATTCTGCCAAAACTCAGTTTTGGAACATTTTCAGCCTTTGGTTCTATTACAACTTTTTCCCAACTCGATGAAAGCTTTCAAATAAGTACCATATCGACTACGTTTTGGACAAGTTTTTACATTCCGGTTTTTTCGGGAATTCTCGGATTTTCATAATTTCGGCTATAACTTTCGTTAGACGCATGTCCGGAAAATGTTGCAAGAAGGAAAGTTGCTCAGCTCGACGAGCTCTTTCGATAGAGTACCATATGGACCACTTTTAAAGAAATTTTTCAAAATCCGGAATTTTCCGGGTCCAATATCTCGAAATCCGTAAATTTTCAGGAAATTTCGATTCCTGTTTCAAAATCAGCGTGGTCGAATTACCCTATGACCAACTTTTGAGCAAAATCGGAGACAAAAAATTTTTAAGTCCAAAATCCGGGTTTTCGTGAATTCCCGGATTTTCAGTTTTTCTTCTATAACTTTCGCTAGACGCATTTCCGGAAAATGTCGCAAGAAGGAAAGTTGTTCAGCTCGGCGAGCTCTTTCATTTGAGTACCATATCGACCACTTTTGGAGAAATGTTTCAAAATCCGGAATTTTCCGGGTCGAATATCTCGAAATCCGGAAATTTTCCGGAAATTTCGATTTCAGTTTCGAAATCAGCGTGGTCGACTTCCCCTATGACCAACTTTTAAGCAAAATCGGAGACAAAAAATTTTTACGTTTCCCTTGGTCCCCCCTTACGATTTTTAAAATTCCGGGATTCGCCATTCCCGGAATCCGGGAGATATCGGGATGCCCTCACAAACGGGAGCACTTCAGGTCACCCTACAACTATGGTGAGAATTTCAGCCCGATCGGTCCAGCCAATCTCGAGAAAAAGGGGGGGGACACAAATGTTGACCGGAATAATAAATAAATAAATAAATAAAGAAACTTAGCCATAACAAAGGGTTGTCTTTTTTTTAAAAAAATGCGACAACCCAATAATAATAATAACACGACGAGAATAAGGGTTTGCCCTTTTCCTTCGGAAGTAGCGGCAAACCAATAAACAAAAATTGTCCGTACGATTTGGCAGTAATTTTGAAAAAACTGATTTCCTCGAAAATGGCCGTTTTTTGACCCCAAAACTCGTTTTTGGCTTATACTGACTTAACCACTAGAGATAGCTCGAAGGTTGTAAAAGCAAAAATGTTCCTTTTACCCTTTTTCCATCCATAACAACCAATCTGATGTATCTACTATCAACTGGGAGTATAATGCCAAAAACCGAAAATTTCTTATCTTTTCACCTAAAAATGTGGGACTGGTGCCAGAATGTTAAAGAGCACCAAAATAGCATATTTGAAAAGTTTCATCTAATTTCATAAAGAATTGAAGCCTATAGGTCCAAATTTACACAAAAGGAACCCACAACCTTAAGACAGGGCTGTTCTGAACATTCATAGACATCAGAATCAAACGAATTTCAGAATTTCACACAATCCAATTCAAACCTGCTGTTTCTGTCGTTCCAGACGCAGCTCTAGAATGGTCAGGGGATTGGAGGGCTGGGGAGAGTCGTACTGAATCTGAAAACCGGCCAGATAGTGCTGGTGTCGATCGTTCAGCTGAGTCATGGACTGCATTAGGGAACCTGGAGGTAAAGAAAAAACAAAGGAAAATTAGAAAAATAAAAAAATTTAAAAAAATCTGGACAGAAAAAATGAGTGGGAGGGGGTGCAGGGCTAGAAATGGAATTTCTTTGAGAGTAGTAACAGAGTGAAGTAAATTCGACCAACACTGATATACTCAATTAAAGAGTAGATAGGCGTACAATTTAAACATTTTGTATTAAATCAAACTAATGATGTGTAATGTGGAGTTTCTGTGAAGGGTGGGAGTCATCCCACTATATTATGTACCCCCCCCCCTTGCCCCCCGTTTTCGATAAATCCCCCCTACACACTTTGCCGGAGCGTATAACAATGGACACAAAGCTTCTTATCTGTACGCACATATTACTAAACTTGATTGAACCAGTGCAGCACTAAGTTTAAGTACTTTCATTACCACAAGAAAGTATTTTCATTGCCACAAGAACCCCCCTGCGGTTTTCTACTCGGGGTGGGAGTTCCCCCGAGTATTTGGGTGCCCTCCTAACACGACCCCCTCCCTCCCCCGTGCAGGGAGTCAATCTCACCACACGGTGCCTAGAAATTGTCAAATTAGGATTTTTCGTCCAAAGTTTCACAATTTATCTGGCTTCGCCATAATTTTTAGGTCTACAACAGGATCGTCTATTTTGGTACTAAAACTTCATTTTTGAGCACCTTTTAGCTTAGTTATAGCTGTACTGGTAGAAAACAGGCTGATTTTGCTGTATTTTTAACATTTCTAGCGCGTTTAATCCCCCACATTTGGTCTTCCCTCCACTTTTGTGGGGGGGGCATTTGCCGAGGAAAACCCTAACCCCCTCCCACTAGCTGTCCAGTAGCCTAGCCAGGAAATAATTCCACAAATTGAAACAAAGAAAATATTTTATACAAAAAATCCAAAAAAACAAAGCGGAAAAACGGCAGCCATTCTTACCATAACGCTGATGTATGGGCTCGGCGTGTCGAGTAGCCGCATTTCGTAGACAACAAAATTGGCTACTGACCACCTGGGCCATCTGGGAACCATTGTCCTGCCGATAGGCATGCACTGGCTTGGGTCGGCTACGCTTCTGGGCAGCCACTAAATACCAAAAAACGTTGGACAGATATTTACCAATCAAGAAAATTAAGAAAAATTTAAATTAAATTAAGAATTAATAATAAAGTACCACCCACGCACCCCTCAATAAAGAGGAAAAGCAGCGCTAAATTGGGCTATGAACTACTAGTCCCACCCCCCAAAAAACTCGGCAGTATAAACAAGAAACTATGAAATGTTTTGTTGGTAAGCTTTTAAACTATTTTCAAAATAATATATCCCTTCCGATATTCCATCCGACAAATTTTCCTCCACCCTTTCTTTCCATAAACCAAACAAAAAGAGGGAACACATTGTGGGAGACATTAATCCAAGTTAAAATCCAATTAAGCTATGAAATATCTGAACAAAATTTTTAGTAGCCGAACTCCTTAATTTGTAGACAGTAACACAAAATCAACTTTAAGATGAATGCTCCCCAATACAAAGTCAAACCTAACTCACCCAGGAGTTAGTGTATGCCCAGTTTACAAAATAGAAAACACAAATTACATATAATTAACAAATTACATAGTTAATTAAATTTAACCAATTAATTAAATTACCCAAATCAGCCGGCGAATGCCCAGCCTTCTTCATCCGTTTAGTCAGCACCTCCAGGGAGGTTATTCTGGTTTCCTCCCGAGGCAGAATGTGGGCCTCATAGCGGGCCCGACACTGGGCCTGTGACCGGGGATACCCGCTGGTTCGTTGGACATACTGGGATATCAGGTCCCAGTTTAGACTTTGGCCCGGGTTGGCCGACGGCGGATACATGGCCAGATTTTGCTGTTTGGTGATGGCCTAAGTAAACAAGATAAAAATAATATAGAAAATACGAAAAAATCCTATTCGCTCTACAAAGGAGTTCGCCCAAGGCAACTGAAACAGGCAGACCTCCCTCCCCCCCCCATTCGTGACACAATCTTACAGTTAACTTTAGTGTGAAGACTTCAATCATCAAAAAGTATTGCCGACCTATGCTGAGCTTGATTAGACATTATATATTCCTAACGTTTCTCTCTCCCCCATATTACCGTCTGATTGTCTGGCCCTAGATTATGATCTGGCCGAAAAATGTAGAAAGCTACTAATAATTCTGCAAAATAAAATTACTGAATGTAAGCTTCAAGACAGCTATCATCAAGTAGATTACTCTCAAAACCGACAACTCTAACAGATACTTCTGACTGGCATTTTCTTAGTGGGGGGGCACTTTTTGCTTTTTGTCCCCCACATTTTTGACGGTATCCCCCACAGAAGTGTCGAAAAAATTTTAAAAAAGTTTTCAAGGTTAAATTTTTATAGATTTCTCAATTTGTAGCACTTCCACGCTCATTTGTCCGCATATAAACACCGATGTTTTGCGTTTTTACCGTAAAATGCTCATTTTCGCTAAAACTAGGTAAATATATTTATACCTTGGGCTGGCTTCCTCACTTTTCAGAGCCCCCCCCGGTCAAAACCCTAAAAATTCCAGTCTTGTGGGGGGTGAAAATGAACATTTTCACGCCGACACAGAAGGAAGGAAGGTAGAAAGTCATGTACCACTGAAAAGATCAGAAGAAAGAATTAAATTCTGACCCACCACAACAATACTGTAGTCTTCATGAATCAACCAGTCGGGTCCATCTCCATCATCCCCGGAGCCAGCCTGGGGCGTCAGACGTCTGGCATCCTTTTTGCGCAGACCCCCCTGCGGAGTATCAAACAGGGATCGAGGTCGAAAGACGGGTTCTGGGGGCGCCTTGAGCCCGGTTGACTTCGTACTGGCAGCGGCCGCCAATGGGGGGACTGGGGATTTGAATGGGCGCTCTGCAGAAAAAACAGAGAAAGGAAATCTAGTTAGACTAGTTTGCATGAAACTGAAACGTTTTTGGGGCTCAGAGTTAAAATGAAAATACAATTGAAAAGAGGCTACAACCAGTCAGCTTCAACACGTTTGCTCCATTTTGAGCGAGTTAAACGTTTGACGCTATGTTCCTTTTAAACAGGGAAAATATTGTTATTACTACAAAACACCTTGTGGATTTTTCCAGTCTAAACAAATTAATTATTGCTTTAAGGTCTGCACCTGATTATTTCAGGCCATATTGTTAAAAAAAGTTTAGTACAGAAAACACTCTATAATCACCACAAATAATTTAAATTTTCAAATTTTTTCAAATTTTCAAATCAAACCAACAAAACGCCAAACCTGATTTCATGCTGCTGATAACATCTTCGGCCGTAGAGCCCGCATGCGCAGAGCTCAAGTCAAGTGGTTCCAGTTTGGTGGGGAACAGGAGGGTACCCCCCGCACCGCACGGGTCAGAACCCCCATTTTGAGTACTACTGTGGTCAGTACCCAAAAGAGCGGTTGGGTCAAATTCTTCATAGGGTGGGGGCAGTAAGTGTTCAGGAATAGGCCTAAGAGTATCATACATTAGGTCGAGCCCGGGCTGCCAGTACAGGTCCAGTTCATGGTCGCTGGGCGGTGGGCTGGGTGGTAGCCAGGTCTAAAATACAAAAAAATTTAAATTTAAAAATTGAAATTTAATAAACTAAATTGTTTCAAAATGTCGACAGGAAGAACTATAAAACCCGAACAATTATGCGCTTTAAAAATTTCATCAAACCTAAGCTAAAAAGCTAAACTCAGCGCCAACACAGTAAACTAGGTGGAATTTTAGTGCAATACTACACCGAATATTTTAGCGCAAATTTAATTAATTAAAAATAGAATTTTAGAACAATAATACTCACAGGCATAATTTCAGCCGGATTGGTAGGACAAAACATCTGAAATACAACAAATCTATATCAATATTGAATAAATCAAAATGTAAAATACTTAAAATCAAATTAATTGACTATTCCAAAAATTTAGACAATGCGGTATTATCAACACTACATAAGTGTGACAGCAGGCAGACTCTCTGTTATCAGCTCCAGATATAAGTTCTACACGCTAACGAACCACCCACTCAGCCGCTCAAACGTATATCTCGTAGAACAAAGTTTAAAGAGATATTCTTGCGTTACCGCTAAGCAAGCTCGAAACAGACACAACATACGGCGAACGCAGTCACTGTTTCTACCCAACATCAACTCATTAACATGCGGCGACCGGCGAGTGAGCGTACAGAAACGCGTATACTGATTATTGGAGTATCAATTGTAATAGTGTCCACCAGATACGTGCAGAGGCAAAATTGGAGGGGAGGATGAACCGACCACCGAAAACCGGATTTTCCGGCTTTTTGCCCAAAAAAACCGGGAAGATTCGGATACTGGGGGGGGGGGGGTGAGCTCCAGATCCGGGGTGTGAAACACCCACTCCTTCCAAACCTCCCAAGCACACATATGAGTGGCTAAATTCCCATTAAACGGGGGGGGGGCGTATGGCTACATCTACCTGGCACAGATAACAGAGAGCTTGCCTACTGTAGCACTCCAGCACGTAGTCGTGACATTACCTTGATACCATCAAATCCGATTGAAACAGATCAAATTAAACCATTTCAGTGTCAGATTAATGCCGGCTTAGGGCGGCTTCAGAGCCGTGAACGCACAGAGACGCGCGTCGACGCCTCCGATTGTAACATGCCGTTTTAGCCGTTTAAAATCAATTGTAACGAATTCATGCTCACGACGGCACGCGTCTGTTTCCGGCTTGCAACTTACTATGAAATCAGCCTCCCTAAAACTCGATGCTTGGAAGCTTCAGCTTAAAGTAATATACACCTTACCACTTGCAACTAAATCAGAACTTTCCAAGAAACCCCTTGAGGGTTCAGGTATCACCAAATATTTTGTCCTCTGCCCGACCCTGGTTTGAACTCACGGCTATCAATACTGTCATCTCTTTCATTGCCAAGTCAACGAGAATAATTCTCCTACTCTCACCAGGGTCTGGGGTGCAGGCCGGCCAGCTGCCTTAAGAGGGGGGCTACTAAAATCGACTTACCCTGACTTTGTCAAATTCGCCTACTTTTTGACACAGACAGAGCATGGGTGTAGTCAAAAAATATATCGGATACTGACATCTCAGCTGTCCTCCAGCCGTGTGCAGCCGTCGCCTTTATGTGTCTGATCCTCCATTTTTCCTCAACTACCAACATAATTGAGTAAAACCTTCTGCTGGCTGTTAGACTCTAGCTTCATGTCGAAATTTGGCAAATGTGTCCCCATCCGCAGAAAAATGCTCGACGGCTACATCTTATCTGCATCTGAGGAAATTGATCTTCAAATTTGAGGAGGTGTCGCCAAAAAAATAGAAATTTTTAGTTAACGAAAAGAAAATTTTAATTCTGATGCAAGCAATAAGGTTATAATTTGGCATTTACAGCGGCCCTATAGGTGCACTCATTTTTGCCAAATGTTAACAAATTCTGCCCCCCCCCCCTCTGAAAAAAACTATTGTAACTGAAAAATAGTTAACTTGAATCTAGAAAAATTGCCAAAATCGCAATTTTTAGTCCGTCGGATCCTGTGTAGAAGCTTTCTGCAACCTTAGAAGACGCAAAGCTTCACCAACCGAGCTGAAAATTGGTGTGGGTGTATTTTCGACTATGCTGAGTTCGAGTATCTCAAAAATTATCAATTCCAAGAAAACTGACTTTGTCGATTTTGGGGGTATATACCATGGTCCAAAAATGGTTATTTAAGCATTTTTTGAAGATTCAAGTTAAATAAATTTTTTCAGACGTCAGAATTTTTTACCGTTTGGCACTAATGTACACCTATATATGGAGCCCCACGCCAAATTACAGCCCCACAGGTCGCACCAGAATTAAAAGTTTATTTTCGTTAACCAAGAGTTATAAATTTTTGGCAAAACTTCTACTTTGAACAGCAACTCCCCCCCCCCAACATAGACGAGACGTAGCCGTCTAGTATTTTTCTGCAGATGGGGGTACATTTGACAAACAATGCCATATAGTAACCTTGAAGTTAGAGCCTGGCAGCCAGCAAAAATTAATACTTAATCAATTATGTTGGTAGTTATGAAAAATGGGGGGGGGGGGGTCGGGCGCACATAAGTGCAACACTGCAAACGACTGGAAGGCAGCAAAGATCTCAGCATCCAAATATGTTTGTGACCACACCCATGCTCTACAACAGTGGGCAAAAAGTAGGCCAATCGGATAAACCTTGGGGTAAACCAAAGCAGCCCCCCTCCGTCCTACAATCCTAACCGAATTGTCTTCAAAATTGTGGTCAAATATTTCATTGCCTTAGCGGATATTTTGGTCAGCTACCTGAGCGCTATAGAGTACCGATTGCTGGCCAGTTTTAAGAGATAGGACACTGGCCGACCCACAAAAAACTGGAACAAGTGAACAATACTGCTGCCAAAACTTGTCACTACATAACAGGATACGAGAAACCAGACCAAATCTCATACCACTATCTCATGATAAGCATAACACCAACTAAGCTGGTTACAGTTTCCAAACCAATCCTAAAATTCTACACCTCTACGACTTAAATCTCTCGCTAGTTTCAGCCCCTGTCAACTGCAGTAGATCCCTTTTCAAATCAAATCAATTCAAATTCAATTCAAATTTTTAAATAACTTTTTTCTATCAAATCTGGAGAATGCTCAAAACTCAAAGGAATCTATACGAAGACTTTGTCCCTACACTAGCCTAAATCCTCAGAAATTAACCAGAAAAAAGACCTGTAAACCTTGCTCACGTTAGACGCTGGTGACCTTTAACCGCGGATTAAAAGCAACAAGATACAGAATTTGTGTTAAAATATCACCTGAATTTTTAAAAACTTAAATTTAATTTAAATTTCTAACCAACCATGAGCAAGGGTTAAAGGTCACTTTCCTGGCACAGAAAAAAACAAAAGTCGAGGCAAGGTTTACAAATCTTTATTCTGATCAAAACAAATAAACAGCAAACAATCAAAAATAATAGACATCTAGTTAGTTAGACGACCAATGTAAGAGAGTATAAAATATTATCACAAAAAATTTCTGCACAAGGAGAAGAGTAGTACAGAAAAAGCAGTTTATGACTCCCCATCGGTGGCGCGTTATTTTTCCCCCGAAGCCATACGCTCAAAAATATTTCCCGTACTCAGATTGGACTCTGAATTTTCGGGGTCTTCCAAAGGGTCATCCTCTTCCTCCAACTCCGATTCCAGGGGGCTAGGGGGCCGGGAGCCAGGATCCCCTGCTGGGGGTGGGGGTGGGGGAGTAACTTCGGAGCTCCCTGAGGGTTCCGGCTGCTCACCCACTCTGCCCCTCCCAGCCGCCTTTCGGGTCCTGATGATCAGCTTGGAATTCCAGTAGGGGGCGGGCTGCTCCGTCGTGGGTGGTCCAGACCCCCCAGAATTTTGTGGGGGGCCGTGCGGGTGCCTGCTCACCTGACTGAGGGGCGCAGAGTCATCGCGAAGATAGGTTAGCGTGGGCTGGGAGTCAAGACGGGCTTGTTCGGCTTCCAACTCCTGTTCTCGCTGTGACTGCTGATGCTGCAGTTCCCATTCACGTTTCTGCTGTTCTAGTTCTTCCTGGAAAAACGCAGAGAAAAGGTATAGGCTAACTAATAACTGAATTAACACTTAATTACTTAGTTAAGATGACATAATTATGTGCTACTGATCTGGGCTTATTCTAGGGAAATTTTCTTGGGGCGGCCCTCGGGGGACGAGTCAGTCTTGGGGTTGGGGCAAAAATTTTTCAAAATTTTTCTAAAAACATGCTAAAACTTGCGTTTAAATAAGGAAAAATCGACTAAAAATATCTCCGGCAAAGCCGGAAATTTTTTGAAAATTTGGCCATCTGAGCAATTCTTTCAGGGCAAAACTTGGTACCAAAAGGGGCACACACTTTTTGGGGGAACAATTTGGGGGGGGGGGAAGGGTGTTTATGGGGGGCCCCCACCAGAATAAGCCCAGCTGATCTAAAGTCACTATAAATTTGAAAAATTTTATTTTTGATTTGCGAACGTCAGTTTTATAAATTGGTCAACAACGTGAGCGAACAAACTACCAGTAGCCAACGAAAAGAGCTATAGAATTTTTGAAGCAATCATTGTTTTTAATTAGGAAAAACGTAAATTTATGATGCTGAGCATACATTAACATAGGGTCGGGTCCATACATGTGCTTGGGGGGGGGGGTTTTCACCCCCCCAGACCTGAGCTCACCCCCCCCAGAAGGGTCCCTCACCCCCCCCCCCAGAATCCGGATTTTTCCGGTAAAAAACCGGAAAAATCCGGTTTTTCGGCTTCCTTCGGCCGCCCTTCACCCCCCCCCCCCCAGAACTTCCCCTCCTGCACATGTCTGGTCGGGTCTTGGGGGGTGGCTTGTCCCCAAAAAATGTTCAGGGGGCTTGTACCTTGAACAAAAATGTTCAGGGAGGCTTGTACCTCAAGAACAAATTTTGTATATTTTTTCAAAAAATTAACGCTAATTTTATTAAAATTTGCAAAAAATACTCAATTTTTGGAAAAAAATTTCAAAATTTTGCCCGATTTTCCCGAAAAATTAAGCATGTTCGCTAAAAAATTCCGGCGAAGCCGGAAATTTTTTGAAATTTTACTGTAAAAACTAATTTTTCCGGCTGTTTTTGGTTACCCCTTGGCGATTTTTTCGTTACCCCTTGTCCCCGACGGCGATAGGGCTTGTACCTTGTCCGGGTTGGGGCCTATCTATGGTACACACCCTTGAGGCTTTTTTTATCTAGCACATCATTTTCGGCGAGAGGCAAAAGGTAAAAAAACAAGCGTAGCCAAGCCTAGAATTGATCCACTGACCGTAACACTGCAAAGCCGATACTCTAACCATTGAGCCACCACAGAAAATTATTTGAAACTATCCCAAAACAATACGACCTCCCCCCCCCCCGGCTCAGAAAACGTACTTCCGTGGTTTTAAGCTCGTCTTCCAGTTCAGGCTCTTGAATCTTTTCCAGTAATCGTACAGCGTAGCGTTCCACTGGTGTTAGCTGAAAAAAACAACAAAAACTTCCAAACTAAAAAATTATAAACAAATTTGCAAAGAAATAGAAAAAAGAACACAACTTGTAACTACTTGCTCCTGAAACATTG
>JASAND010009564.1:0-10616 GCA_030248195.1 Trissonchulus latispiculum | reverse complement strand
GGCAGAACTACTTACACGGAAAATTGACAGGAATTGCGCTAAACATTTGGCTTCTCAATGCAAACATCGCCTATCTTCAACATTGGGCTCGTATGTTGGTGAGCTGATTTCTTTAACCGAAGGGGGTTGCAAGTTGTAGCGCATTCAGATATGTTCAATTTTAATTGTTATTTGCATTGTAAAAGAAGCACATTTGTGTTTCCTTGCACCATGTGCAGGGTGGTGTTTCTTTTATTGGCCTTATCTTCAATTCCCCCCCATAATACAAATTTTCTTCAGAGATATTTTCATTTTCTCTTCTTCCGCCCCCCCCCCCTTTCAAAGTTCAAGTACAAAACAGTTTTAAAGGATGCCTGCGTTTATGCAAATAAGATTTGCAGACATTGAGAACAGTTCAAAGACAGTCGGCAAGGCGACTGGTTGCATCACATACTGTAAATTGGCTTACGTTTGCTATTGCTCAAGCTGAAAAACTTATCCTGACAACTTGTAATGCCTTTGAGAATTTAGGATTTGTAACCAGAGAAAACGTTGTAACCTGCCAGTCAGCGATGCACTACAAAGGTGGCCAATCAACACATAACATTAACAACAAATTAGAAACGAACTTAAGCTCACATATGATGGTTACTTCAATTAAATAGACATGCGATTAATACTGACTACGCTTGATTTCTTAATACTGTGTAAATTCTGAAATCTGAATTCGCGGTAAAATTAGTAAAAAGAATGGCGTTTCTGAAAGAACCTGGTAGAGAAAAACTTTAAATCTTAAATGCGTTGTAGAGATTTATACTAAATTATAAATCAAAATTAGTTTTACAGGTAATTGAAGAAACGCACATTGTCATGCCGTTTGTGACCACTCATGTACTACAAATAAAACACTTCTGACTGGAAGTATTTGTCTTCTGAAGTTATTAATTCGTAGCAAATTTCCATTGCTTGGTTGACGAGGTTCAGGCCGGATGGCCAGCCGGTGGCTGATATTAGCCACTACTAAGGGGGGGGGTCACTTTGGTCAAAACTCGATAGTCACGGATTTAGCTCATTTTCACAGATAATATGCTCCCATATGTTCTCAAAAATAACTTAGAATATTAGCGTTCGAAATCAAATTGTGACAGAGTTATTCAGGTTCAAAGCCAGAAAACTTGAAAATTCCGGTGATGAGCCCTGCAAGGTCAGGTGGAGACCAAACGCGACTGAAAACAGGGTTAACCGATACACCATATTAAAGCCTTTACTAAGGTAATATTTTAGTGCAGACGTGGCTCAAGGCCAGCTATCCAGGCGTTCAAAATGCATGCTTGAGTGCTGCACTGACCTAACCTTGCAGGACAGCCCATTATAACTTTAACTCGTTTTATCTTGCACAGACAACATTTTAGACCCATGCTTGTTTGAGAAAAGTTGCTCCTCGTTCCATTAGCTATCGATTGATACCCATTTTGTCTATATTTGGAAAACATTTAAAATCGACACTTTTCACCTATAAAGATCAAAGATCGCCACAGCAGCATGTTCAATATTGACGCAATTGTTTTGGCCACATTATGTGACAGACATAGATATATTAATTAATCTGCCAAGTTTGGTGATTTTTTACCACATGATGTGTGAAAAATTATCAAAAGAATGTGAAAATTATGAAAAATGGCCATTTTTAGCAAAATTTGCTGTTTTTGTGACAAGTTTTTTGAGCTTACTGTAGATGGTAGAAACATGCGAGTACTTTCATAAGACGTGATTTTATGGGTAGAGTGCAGCTATCTATTGGTCGTTTCTGTAGCTTTTGCCAATCGTTCAGGACAAGCAAAAGAGTACCGTAGGTCCTCGTAGGTCCTGTTTCTCATGGTCCAAAAATGACCGATTTCCCAAAATTCTGACTTAAAAATTCGCCAAAAATCCAATACTGAACAGAATCGCTTCAGAGGAAATAGCTTCACTCTACAATTTGTCCTTAATGGTTCTGAAAAGGTTTCAGAGTTCTGACTCTTTGTACAGCGAAAAATTTTTCTGCCACAAACTTTTTAACCTAACTTTTTCACATGTCGAGGTCATCTTCGAGGGCACGTACAGAACGATAGAAGCAATATTTCGCAAAACGCTCTTGTCTTGTTTCGCGGACCCATGGGGACTACAAAATATTTGAAAATGAGCGAAATCGGAGATGGTCGAAAAATCGGCAAAAAAGTGACCCCCCCTTAAATGAGTGTGGACCAAAACACTATTTTAGTTCGATTACTATTACAAATTGCTTAGTTAGTCATCAGTTTTACTATCTACAACACTAGATTACATTAAGGCTCAGATGCAGAACTACACCCCTTTTAGGGGTCCTCTTGTTGACACTACACTAAAAAGTGACACTTTTTCAGTTTCCTATGTTTAACAAATGAGACCTCAACTTTGGGGTGAAATTACTCGACAAAGGAACGACTTACTAGTTTAAATTCAAAAACTCGTTAAATATACCGTTTGGACCATAAAATATGTAAAAATCAGCGAAATCGGAGAAAAGTAGAAAAAATTATCAAAATTTGGATCCCCCTTAAATATTTAAATTCATTAAACTTAAATACGTAACTACGGTAAGATTTCTACTCATAAACTCAGTTCCTGCGAGGTTTTTTAGGTTTGTTTTGTTTTAATACATGGGAATATTAGTTGACTCTAGTAAAATCTAAACTTCACAAATATTTTATTTACGCAGTTATCGATTAAAATCTTTGATGTAAGAGTATTCTTGTTTAGTATTAAAAATCTGTGATTGGTGACTAAAAACGCTGGTTTGATTATAAAAATAGGAGCAGGAAGAAACAAGCTTCTAAAAACAGGAACAGGACGTGAGATCTACGTATAGTTTCAGGAACAGGAAGCAAATCTTTTTTCATGAGCAGGACCAAAACCAGAGGTCTTGGCATTTCCCAGAAGAACAAATTGGAGTCTGTAATTTCAGTGAGATGTTCCCGGTTTGTGTAGCGGCTTCGGGACAAGGGCCGTGCTCGGAAGGTCCCGGGCCGAATAGTTTAAGCAGGGCTCGGCCCCAACCTGGCAGAAAAGCCGTGCCCGCTACATGTCTAAGTACCCTGTCCTGTAACGTAACGATTATGCCGCAGCATCAGCAATGTCGCGTTAAACTGGGAGCCCTGTTAGGACCACTAGGTTTAACGTTAAAATGCGTGGCCACATACGCTAAATTAAGTGGTCACGTCTCTTCCTAGCCTCTATATACAATTTATGCATAAGTGTTAGTGCATGTGTCTTAATGCGGATTTTATACGCAATGTAAAAAGTGATGGTAGAGTGTACCTATATATGCGTACATATATCAAAAAGGCCCCCTAAATCGAAACAATCATTAAATAGAGCAACAAATAATATTGATTTTTACTCTGTAACAATATAATTTGGCGTTATTGTATCAGTTTTGACGGCAGAATAAGTTTGTAACTTGATACAGTTCAATGTTAGCACTTTTGCTCAGCGGTTTTCGTGAAAAGCTGGGCACTTCGTCATCCCATCGAGCCACAAATGGCATCATACCACTTCTACTACAGGCAATGATATCATTTAGATACGCCGTAAGACACTCTGTATAGTCAATATTGTTAACAATATCGTCTCCTTGAGGTACGGTTTTCCAGTTACAAAATTCCCAACAATGTGCCGGGAGTCCTTTCGCTTTACAGCAATCGGAGTTGTCTTTTGAGTCTGTGAAACAATAGACTAGCCGGGCCATATCAGTCACGCAATCATTAGCGCTGCACATTACCTAAATTAAATAATTAAGCAATGGATTAGATACACTTAAAACTTTTATTCACAATGCACATTGAAACACCAGCTATGTTTCCAACTCTTTTAATTATAGATTGAGAAGCATTATGTGAAACTTGGCTTTGGATGCCTGCCAGCTTCTGGTTCCTAGCATTGCACCGTACTGCAAATGCCAACGTTTGATCGTGGTGGCCAGAAGTTAGTGTTAGTTAGTTAGTTAGTGCATGCATTAGCCAATCAGATCACCAGATCACAGTAAAATTAGCCAGCTAATCAGATTAATGTAAAATTATCTAGCCAATCAAATCGCCAGTCTGAATTTTGCTAACAGCCAAAGGCATTTTAGGCTGACAGCGAAACCTTATACTTGAAACTACAGTAAGAATTCGCAACAAGCGGGTTGGCTACTTCTGAAAGTTGATTGATTGCAACCATACATTAACATAGGGACGGGTCCTGGGGGGGGGGCTTGTCCCCCGAAAATTTTGAGGGGGCTTGTACCTTGAACTGAAATTTTCAGGGGGCGGGGCTCGTACCTCGAAAATAAATTGGCGAAATTTTTCAAAAAATTGACGCTATATAATTTTATTAAAGTTTGAAAATTTGCTACAAAATCTTCAATTATCAGAAAAAATTAAAAATCAGGGTCGATTTTAACGAAAAAGTAAAAAGTTTAGTAAAAATTTCCGGCGAAGCCGGAAATGTGTTGAAATTTTAGTGTAAAAACTAATCTTTTCCGACAATTTTGTTCCCCATGGCCATTTTTTCGTTACCTCTTGTCCCCGGCAGTGGTAGGGCTTGTGCCTAGTCCGGGTTGGGGGGCTTTGTCCCCCACAGAACTCCCCTCGTTAACTTATGGTTGCAGCCTAAGCAATCTTGGAGAGGGAGTGTGAGCTGGTCGGCCCCATCCCCCTTATAATACAGTAATCTTAGCTCTTATTCACAGCTCTCCCTCATACAGAGAAGAATAAAAACTTTATTGGCTGGTGTACCGCAAAACAGCATTTTGATTTAAGCATAAATTATTGTATTTGCTTTTGGTACTGAACACATGAACAATAAGCTATGCTGCTTGATATGCTTGATAATGACATAATGTTCAATTGTATATCTAAAGCAAACAGACTAGTTTATTACAAGGAGAAACAGCTGTTATATTTCCAAACAGCTATACAGTATTACTGAAATAACCTGGAAAATTTAGTACATGTACCTGCCTACAATATTTTTCAGTATTCGGACTGAACGGTGTTTTGCTTTAGTTTAGAAACTGAAAATCCAGCGAAATAAAATGCACCTCTTGCGAGCTGAGTGTGAATTTGCACATATTCAAACATTTAGGATTCAGTGAAATTCTGTCATCTCGGCAGCAATTCTGAAGCCTTTCATCCCTCCATTCTCCGGCTGAAAACAGTGAAATAATTATCACTTAATATGGCTAAAGGAATCTGGACATCTATGTACCTTATCACTCTTTTTTCTCCTTTATTTTCCCTCCCTTCCATTACTCCACACTTCCACAACTCCATTCATTCACCAATTTCCCCTAATTCATCCCCTATATTTTCCACTATCAACAAAAAACTCTACAACAAAAATAAACACCAAACAAATAAAACCCAAAAACAATAAATTAATTTCCACAAATTCAATCCCCATTTTTTATTCTCAATTATCAAACTAACACTTTCATAAAAACATAATAATACCAAACCACAAATATTATTTTACACAAATTTAAAATCCATCCCAAAAATATAAAAACGCAAAAAAAACAAATCAAAAAATTTAAAACCTCAAACTCTGTTCCACATTCGCTAAATTAATACCAACTTTCCTCCACACACAGAAACAAAAATATTTTCACTCCACAACAAAAAAATAAAAATCCCACATAAAATCCAATTTTCCCCCCCATCAAAATTCTTTCTATTTCAATTTTACTATATACTGTCTTTAACTTTTATCCCAAAATTTAATAATTACCAAATTATTTATTTTTTAAACTTTATTTTCAATTTAATCATCAATTTTTCTCCCTCCCATTTTTTTTCATCCATTTTTCCCTCATTAACCCCCCCACACTCCCCTTATACACTCAAACTTCTCTTCCCAAAATTTTTATCCTCATATAATAATTTTTTACCTACGTTATTTTTTTCCTTTACTCTTTCCCCCTTTTTCCCCACACTCCCCCCCCCCTTCCCCCCCCCGCCCCCTCACACCCCCCCCCCCCCCAATTTCTCCCCCCTTTTCCCCCAACAAACCATCATTTATCTCAAACATTCCAACTCAACCAACCTCCTTTCCATCAGCCACCCTCCCACCCCTCATCATCTCTTAACTATCTCCCCCCATACTCCTCCATCTTCCCCCCCCTCCCTCCCCCTTTCTCTCCCCCACACCTCCTAACATCCTCTTCCCCACCCATTTTCTTATTCCTATTCTTTTCTCTTCCCCCTCTATATTTTTTCCCCCCCCACTACTCTCAATCGCCCCTCCATCTTAATCCCCCCCTCTCCAATAATATAAATTATCTTCCTCCCATATATATTCCACAACGCTCCCATTCTTTCAATTCCCCTCCCTCCCCCCCCCCCCCCCCCCTCCACTCCACCCCTCCCCTACCCACTCTCTCCCAAATAATACATCAATTCCTAATAATCAAAATCTTCCACAATACATATTTTTTATAAATATTATATAATCAAAAAATCATACACAACATGTACTCCCCCCCCAAACCACAATTATTTAATTCCCACCATAATATTTTTCCACATAAATTAAATCTACGTTCCCCCCTCCATCCACTACTCCACCATACCCTATATTATCTTTTTTTTGCTTTCTTACCTCTATTTCCCCCCCCCCCGGCCACCCTTTATCTCCTTGTATCTCGTCCCAGATATTTCTGCCCCTTTCTTTTCGTTCCCCGGTTAATTTCTCTGCTCTTTTTCTCCCCGGTTTTAATATGCGTGCTGCCCCCACTCTCTTTTCCCCCCCCAGTTTTCCCTGTCCTTTTCTTCTCCCGTTGTTGCCGCGCCCTTCTCGCTCTTTTCTTCTTTTTGTTCCCTACATATTCTTTTTCCCCTTTGGTCCCTTTTCCCTTTTCTGCCCGTTTGTTTTTTTTTCCGTTCTGCGCCCCTATTTTTTTTTTGCCGGCCGCGGTTATTTTTGTGCGTTCCTTTCCCCTTGCTTCCCCTTTCCTTCCGGGCGCTTTTTCCTCCCTCCTTCTTTCCCGCGCGCGCTCATTTTTCCCCCCTTGTCCTCTTCCTCCCCTCTCTTCCTCCCCGTTGTTCCGTGGGGGGCGCTTGCCGTGGGGCTCCTTTCCCCTTTGTTAGCCTTCGCTCTCCTCTCCCTTCGTTTCGCTTCGTTCCGGTTCACTTTTCCCCCCGGATCCTTTCTCCCCCTTGTCCCCCCCTAATTTCTTCCCGCGGCAATTCTCCCCCCCCCGAAATTCCCCCCCGTAGTAATTCTTTTGCCCCCCCCACTCTCCTCCCCCTTTTTTCTCCCGGCCGCCATATTCTGCCCCGCGCTATATTTTTTTTCCGCTTTTTCCCCCCGTTTAAATTTTTTTTCCCCCCCGCCCATATAATTTTCCTGGGTTAAATTCTCTTCCCGTTTCCCCCTCCTTACCCTTTTCCCCCGTCGGGTAATTTTTTGCTCCGCCCTCGTTGGGCTCTTTTTTCCTACTCCCCCTTGCCGCCGTTATCAGGTTTTGCCCCTCGTGCTACCTTTGGTGGAGATATTAACAAAAAACAGTAACAGATTTGATTACTAATCAAATCATTCAATAATAATTTAGCTTTAATTAGGAAAAAAGGTATGCGGTTATCTGGTCATTATTTCAATTGATCAATAAATAAATGGCAATATTTCCTATGTAGCTTAACGCTACCAACAAGCCCCAAACCTATCGAAAATAACAACAGGGCCCCGCACCCGATGTAATTTTTGATCGCGCGGATATATCAATTAAAAACGTTTGAAGATGGCTGACTCACATTTAGCTACTAAATTAACTGAGATTTTCAAGGATATCTAAGGTATGCCTTAAACTACCAACTATGTATTAAATAATCTCGCCTAATTGCTGTCAGAAGGAAGGTAGGTCGTTGTTCCCTGTGGAGGAGTAACTTCTCATTGCTGGTAATTGCTAGGTAATGTAATTACGTCAAAGCATTCAAAAGGTCACGTGGGATTCTTGGTAATGTTAAACAATAAACACTTACCTGCTTCAGTAAGATAGGCCATGGCCACTAGTGTGCCAATAATCAGTGGCCAATAAGTATAAGTTTGGGTTGAACAAGGCTGGTAGAATAGCATTGATCTAATTTTTTGAAAAAATAAATCGGTTTAGCCTGAAAATGGATTGCAAATTATTAGGCCAGGAATGATTAAATCTGGTGTCGAAAGCATTCTAACGTAATACAATTAATAATACAAAACAATACCTACAAATATTTCCAAAATGACAGTACGTTAATTAGTTGGTGAATTGATTGTCGATTAATTGATTTTGTTGTTAATCCTGTTTCTACGATATACGATTAAACTAAATTAAATCTGTTTTGACTAGCAGGTACGGCTGCGAAAAATTCAAACAAAGCCATTTTAACTTTTTGTATGTGTAACGACACGGTTATAGAGCAGTGATATTTCCGCATATACACTCCTGCCTAAAATTCTCAAAACATAACCAATTTAGCTCAAATTTTGCATGCTTGCATTTAACACCTTTCTGATTCATCTGTATCAAGAAAATTAAATCTAAAAAAATCACTTTTTAAGTTTTGTGAAAGGGCCCAAATGGAGTCCAAAAGCATGCAGGGTTTTGCTGAAAAGCAGCCTATTGGGGATGTTTGGGTCCCTGAGCACAAATCTGAATCCCGTTTTTGGATTAGGCTTTTCGTTGTCTCGCTATAATGTAAGCTCTCAATTTTGGCTAATAAAGAAGAGCTAACGAAAAACTGAATCTAAAAACGTGCTTCAGATTCATGCTCAGCTATCTAAAAAGACCCATATTCAACTTTACAGCAAAATCGTTGGCCAAAAAAGTTGGTCCTCCATATAAAACTTAAAAATTAAATGTGTTAAAATATACCCTTACAATATTTGAGCTCAATTGGTTAAGTTTTGAGAATTTTTGACACAGGTTGCGTAATGCAGAATTATCACCAACAAAGCTCACTCCGAGATCTCGGCTGGGGTAAGCTTTTGACTTGACGGAAGCAAGATGAACGGGCTTAGCTGTTTTACTCTTCTTTAAAGCTTTCTGATGCTTAGGTAATTGGACAGCGTTGCTTTAAGCTAGAGAGTTTGCTGAAAAACCGTTTTGGCAAAACTGCTTTTATTTTATTTTGAACAAGATTTCTCAAAAAATCACCACACTCACCAAAAAATCATCACCACTGCACAAAAGGATACTACCACGTTAGACTCCTGGCATTAGTAGCTCTCCTCTTTAGACTAGCAGAGCAAAACACCTTCCCCCAGTCACTGCTCAAAATAGGAGAAGTATTCATTATAGCTGCGAACTAGAGATGAGGGCGAGCCGTACTTTTCCATCAAATTTTGCTCTTCGTCAGTCTAGCCCTTGTGTACTAGAAACAAATTTGAGTTTTGATGCTTTCTTAATAACTTAAGGTATACTACAATTATCATTACTAGTATCATTACTACTGTCATCAGCACTTTTGCATGAATGTAACTTAATATCAGCAAATCTTTACGGCATCTATCAGCAATCTTTAATCTCGACTAAACGGGCTTCACTGAATTTGTTGGCCATTTTGTTGGAAGAAGTTCAGAAATATGACAGTGAAATTTGGTCGAATTAAAATTTTTGGTTGGGGTCGGCTCGGCTCAGCTCAGCCGAGCCGAGCCTTTCCGCGAGCCAAAATCCTCATCTCAACTGCGAACATACACACACTGATCCTTAATGAAAAGGTATTGGTTAATGCTAAAACATAAAACGGAGTCCGTAACCATTGTCGACGCCGAAACATGTCAAAGAGACGCCATCACACTGAAAACAAAGTTTCTGTCAATTTCAAACACTTTTAGTGACAAGTTGAAATGACGTGAAGTCACATGAAAATTACTGTCATTGAGAAAACTGTGTCACAGCTCAGTTAGGCTAACAAGTTTTCTGCACTAAAAACAAGTGAACTGAACTAAAGCTACTATTACAGTTTTTGACCTTTTAGTTGTATAATATATATAGTACGTAGGTGTGACTAACAAGAAACTGACGTTGTAATGTAATTTTTTCAGTGAAATTGATGAATTGGTGCCAATCAAGCTTTGAACTTTTAATGTAGTTTAGTGTATGTCTTCAACCAATCACTTCCACATGACCATGTTTCGGTGCATGGAGAGAAAACTTCATTCAGGTCCGTTGGCCCGGCCGGACCTGAAAATTCGAAGGGCTGCAGTCGATACATGTATATGGATCTATGGATATACGGATATAGTGTATATGGATAATGGTTTCTCTCCTGTGGAATGGAATTAAAAGAGTTCCAAAGCAAATAGCTTTACTGGTTACTAAAGCTTTGGTAGCAAAGCGTAGGTAACACTTTGTTCAGTTGTTTAAACTTAGTTAGCTTGAAAGGCTAAGATATACATGGGTAAGATCTCGGGCCTTTTTCATATTACCCCTCCCCCACTGCTGAAATTTGTAAAACTTGATTAATCGAGATAAAATTTGAAATGTGAGGATTCAGACTCCTACGAATTCGAATATCGGAAGATTTTTCGATTTCGCTAAATTCAATTTTCATGATTTGCAAGGGGGTTGGCAAGAGCTAGCACAGAAAACGTATTTG
>JASAND010009561.1:0-15906 GCA_030248195.1 Trissonchulus latispiculum | reverse complement strand
TATTAAAGAATCATCAAAACCAGAATTAACTGGTTGCATTAAGTATAATCACTCTAATGTCACGTGATTTTCGCATTGGTGACTCATCAAAACCAGATATAACCGGTTGCACTGACTACACTCTGAGTATATAATTATGTCACGTGAGGTAGTTGGAGATGATTCATTCAAAATCCGGAAAAACCAATACTGAGCTATGTTGACGCAATACTATCCCTTCTGTGTATACATCTTTAGCTAATAGTGGTTGTATAATATCATCCCTTCTTGCATACGCCTCTGGTTTATAGTGATTGCGTAATATCCTTAGCAAATAGCGAGTGCATGTCCACCCCTTCTATGCATATCTGACTTTTGAGCGATTGTGCAATACCGTAGCCAACCTCAGCCTTAGGTGATTACGAGATACACTTCACTAATAGTGGTGACATAATTCCCTTCTGTACTGTGAATCGTTGGTTTAGAAGTGATTACCGTGATTACAGAATCTAACTTATTTATTCTGAATTTTCTATGTCTACACGTATTGATGTCATCTAATTTTTTCTAAAGATAGCACCTTCCATACAGCTGGCTACAATGCACGTAGCAGCTTCGCCAGATTCTACTTTGCTTATTGTTGTCCACCATAGCGCAAACTTCTGACGGGTCGATGATTTATTTAACATTCACTACGTTCTATTTTTAGTAAAAAGAGCCTATACTACTAAAAACCTACAGTCAAATCTGCGTTTTATTATCCATATATTATACAGCTACCACATCAAAATCATGTAATACTATACCATACACACACATCACACTTATTACCCTACATTATTAATACACCATTACAGACTAAGGACTGTTACGTATGCACAACTATGCAATGTCAGACTTGTTCCTGCATTCTTTCTTCATTATTTTCGTCATAGATGAGAACAGTTGTATCGATTTCTTGGCACTTCGCTATGTGCGTTTATGTTATAGTATTACATGATTTTTATGTGTAGCTGCACAATATATGGCTAATAAATGCAGATTTGACTGTAGTTTATTAGTAGTGTAGGCTCTTATTACTAAAAATAGAACGTAGTGAATGTTAAATAAATCATCGACCCGTCAGAAGTTTGCGCTATGGTGGACAACAATAAGCAAGTAGAATCTGCGAAGCTGCTACGTGCATTGTAGCCAGCTGTATGGAAGGTGTATCTTTAGAAAAAATTAGATGACATCAATACGTGTAGACATAGAAAATTCAGAATAAATAAGTTAGTTCTGTAATCACGGTAATCACTCTAAACCAACGGTTCACAGTACAGAAGGGATATTATGTCACCACTATTAGTGAAGGGTATCTCGTAATCACTCTAAGGCTGAGGTTGGCTACAGTATTGCACAATCGCTCAAAGCCAGATATGCACAGAAGGGGTGACATGCAATCGCTATTTGCTAAGGATATTACGCAATCACTATGAACCAGAGGCGTATGCACAGAAAGGATGATATTATACAACCACTATTAGCTAAAGATGTATACACAGAAGAGATAGTATTGCGTCAACATAGCTCAGTATTGGTTTTTCCGGATTTTGAATGAATCATCTAACTACCTCACGTGACATAATTATATACTCAGAGTGTAGTTAGTGCAACCGGTTATATCTGGTTTTGATGAGTCACCAATGCGAAAATCACGTGACATTAGAGTGATTATACTTAGTGCAACCAGTTAATTCTGGTTTTGATGATTCTTTAATATGAAAATCACGTGACATTGGTAATTAAATACTTTTAGTATTATCGTTAAAACCGGTTATTTCCAGTTTTTGATGAGTCATCAATGTAAAAATCTCATGAAAAAGTGAACGCAAAATACATAAAATGAAGGAGAAGCTATCAGACTATCATTCTTCAAAATGTCAAGCTCGAGTCAAGTCGGTTTTTTATGCGAGCTCTGTGGGAAAACCTTCTCCCACAATAAGAACTTACTACAACACAAACGAGAAGTTCATCAGAAGATAAAAAAATTCAATTGCTCCATATGTCAACGACTTTTTTCAAGGAAGGATGATGTCATCATCCATGAACGCACTCATCAATCGAGGACTGAACCTTCTCCTAAGAAACAGAAGAAAGAAGACCTGGCTGACAAATCAGCAAAACCAAAAATGTCAAGATGGAGCCATCTGAAGACCACCAATCAAACTGCTTTGAACAATTCTATTTCGATCACAACTCTTCATCCCTCAGAACATATGGTTGATCCTGAAAGGTTTCCTGCTCTTTGAAGTGGTTGACGTTGGTCTGAAAATATGGCTTTGCATGAAGATCCTTTTGAAAGGGCTACTAACCCAGATGAAACAATTGAAGGTTACTTCAACTGCAAGGCACGTGTGGTGCTGCCTGGGTGGGTGGTGACGTAGTGACTGTAAAGGACTGCTTCCCGGAAATCCTTCTTCGTATTGGATCAGAACTTTCTACCGAAGGGATCAGGATGCTGGTGAATCCGCTTCACTTGGAATTCACTGTGCTCGAAGTCCTCTAACGGTTCATCCTATCTACCAACCCCTGCTCATATTGCAAGGAAAAGCGGTTATTAACGTTCAAAACCAGGATAAACAGTGCACCGTAGGTGGGCAATTCAGCCCCCGCCGCGCCCTCCCGGCGCCGCGGAAGAATAGGACTTTACGGTATTTCCTTCCCGTCAGCATGAAGGACATTTCCAAATTTGAGAAACTCAACGATATTTCAATTAATGTAAGGGGGTTGAGTGAGTGTGCCCCACTATATATTTCAAAGTTGGTTCATAACCGACATGTGGAATTGTTATGCTTGAGAAAGAAAGCAACCATACTTGGATAAGAGGATCGATTACTGTCACCAATTTTTATTCCAACAGCAAGGCACATAGTAGGTGTGAAAACCCTCCGTGGTGCTGCCTCAGGAGATGACTCCTTCGGAATATTCATAAGTGCGGGCCCCTTATATTATGTAGTGACTTGAAATAAATTGGAGAAGGTTGATGGTTGTCAACCTAGTATCAGCTCATCTTTCACAACACCCTACCAGCAGCATACTCCTTGTGGTTATGGGTTAATTGATATCTATAACTGCTGCGGAAAAGATATAAAGATGGGATCTCCTACAGTGTATAGGGGAAAAGACTGTGTGCAGATGTTTTTGAAACAATTGGTCGATAAGTGTGAAGGCTATCTGCAAAGACTGAGAATTGTCAAACCTATGAATTTATCATCAGATGAACAGCATCAACACAACAACGCTAAGATTTGCTATCTATGTAAGAAAGAGCTACAGGAAAATGGAGTTCGAAATCACTGTCATCTTTGTGGTTCTTTTCGAGGTACGGCTCATTTGGAGTGCAACCTTGCATTAAGACTCAACAGAGACATCGTTGTTGGTATACATAATCTACGAAGATACGATGGTCATTTGATTATGCAGAAAATTGGCACCGTTGCCAACGAATATCAACTTGAGTTAGACTGTATACCAAAAGGCATGGAGGACTACCTCTGCTTCACACTAATTCGGAAGAAGAACGAAAAGGAACTTGGTTGGAAAATCAAATTTATCGATACTTGCCAGCTTATGTTTAGCTCTCTGGAATCACTTACTGCTAATCTGGTTAAGGATGGAAGAGATAAATTTGCTTGCATGTCCAAGTATTTCAGTGGAGATAACTTGGATTTACTGCTACGCAAAGGAGTATATCCCTATGACTATATGGATTCTTGGGATAAGTTTGATGGGACATCCCTTCCTTCACACGAATACTTCTACAACGAGTTAAACGACACTGATATCAACAAGAATGATTAGGAACATGCTTTAAATATTTGGGATCACTTCAACATACAAACACTTGGGCAGTATCATGACTTATACTTACTTACGGATGTTCTACTGTTGGCTGATATTTTTGAAAACTTTCGTACATTCGGCCTTCAGTATTATGGATTAGACCCAGCACATTACTATACTCTACCCTCATTTGGTTGGGACGCTTGTCTTAAACTGACTGGTATAGAACTGGAGTTACTGCAAGATCCTGAAATGTACACATTCTTCGAGGCTGGGATACGTGGAGGCATTTCAATGATTTCCCATCGATACGCTAAAGCAAATAACCCCCTATGTCCAGATTACGACCCATCCGTCCCAAATTCGTGGATCACATACCTAGACGCTAACAATTTATATGGCTGGGCTATGGTTCAACCTTTACCAGTTCGAGATTTTGAATGGATGGATGATGTTGGCGGTATCGACTGGTTACAGCAGGAAATGGGTCAAGAAATGGGTTATGTATTGGAAGTCGATTTAGCGTATCCTCAGCACATACATGACTCCCACAACTCATACCCCTTGGCCCCTGAAAAATTTACTATTACCCATAATATGCTTTCCCTAACAATTCCATAAACAAATATTTAATTAAATGAGAATTACTTATGCTTCAAACCTGCCAAACAACTACAGAGGCGCCGGCGTCCAATGTACTGAGTTTACGTTTTCGACACAAAAATCGAATACAAGAATTTTACCCAAAAATCCCTATATCCTCAACATTTACCCCCTAGAAGAACCCAAAAGGGACCCCAAAACCGAACAACGCCCCGGGCTGGAAGGCGCCAAAAACGCCCTGCTCTGTGAAAAATCCGACAAGACTGACTTTACGTTAAATTTTCAATGGCGGGACAAGGCTTAGCTAAGGAACCGAGGTTCCTACACAAGAGGACAATTTTTCATTTATCGTCATACTGGCTTTTTTCCTTTTGGATAATTTTCAAATAGAAATCAAAGGAAATATCAGAAAATAGTTCACACCTGAAGAATGACTTATCGATATCCTCTGGAAAGATTGAGAAATTGGTCCCTAATCTCCTCTTCAAGAAGAATTATATTGTCCACTGTAACCTGAAGCAATACCTGGCGCTTGGTCTTCAGCTGACAAAGGTTCATCGAGTCATGAAGTTCACTCAAATCCCTTGGATGAAACCCTATATTATGTTCAATACAGAGAAACGGAAACATGCTAAGAGTGAATTTGAAAAGGATCAATACAAATTACTCAACAACGCAGTCTTTGGAAAGACTATGGAAAATGCACATTAAATTGGTTACTAACTCTAAGAAACACGATAAACTTGTATCCAATCCTCGATATAATCGGTCAACTATATTTTCTGATGATTTAGTTGCTATATCTATGAAGCGAGTAACTGTGGAACTTTGTAAACCCATATATGTTGGATTTAGTGTACTGGAGCTATCAAAATATTTAATGTACGATTTTCATTATAGCTATATTATACCTAATATGAAAATAATGTAAAGTTGTTATTTACAGATACTGATAGTTTATGTTATCATATTATTACTAACAATGTATACAATGACATGTTACAAGATAGTGAGCTATTTGATACAAGTGAATACCCTGAGGATCATCCTTTGTACTCAACCAAAAATAAAAAGATGTTGGGTAAAATGAAGGATGAAACTAAGGGTGTTCCTATTGAAGCTTTTTGTGATATACGTGCTAAAGCATATGCACTTGTATGCGGGGGTAATGAAAAAAGAAACTAAAAGGCATCAAAAAGTCTATTGTTAAGAAGGGGGTACATTTCAAAGACTATGTTTCAACTATTTTTGACGGGACTACTATGTATCATCATATGAACTTAATTAGAAGTGACAAGCATAAATTGTATAGCATGCATGTAAATAAGAAGGGGCTGTCCCCTTTTGATGATAAACGATATTTGTTAGATGATGGTGTAACAAGTTATGCATATGGGTATTACAAGATATAAAATAACTGTGAATACAAGTCTGTAGTTGTATTTATGTATTTACTCAATAAAAAACAACAAAAAACCCGTAACGGTTGCCTAGCCGTCTGATGAGACCCTGTGGCGGGGGTCGAAAGAACATCCGTTGTTATAGCTCAATGGTAAAACTGCTATTGTTATGGCTACTCGCAGCGGAGATGCTGCGAAAAATCAGGTGCCATTTTTGAACTGGGCAGGATCCGCAGCTTAGTGATTTTGAACTAGAAATGGCTGCGGAATTGATGCCGGACCCGGGTTTTGTATCTACTAACGAAACAGCAAGGAGAAATTTTTTAGTATTTATAGTGGGTGTCACGAAAAGTGGGGGGTCGGACCAATTCTCGGGTACCTGGCGAGCTACTGAAAGCCAGCCAAGAACCAACGACCAAGTATTTTTTGACCACGCACATGGTGTATATTCATGCAAAAAATGAAGCCGATCCAAGAAAATTGGGGCACCCCCATTTTAGTCGCCCCCCCTTAACCCTTTTATGCCCGCGGCTGCCAATTGGCACAAGTGCTGATTTTTGACATCTTATTTTTTGGGACAGGGTCCAGTTGCCGGTTGGCAATCTGGGCATTTGCTCCTTTTATCTTTAACACGTCCACCCTATTTTGGGAGAATATTTCGACACCTGCTTGAAAAATTTAGTTTCTATGACATTCCGCCGGCTATGGAAATTTTGATGATTTCATGCCCTATTCGAGCGCTGCGTTCAAGCAAATCCAGAGCCGGCTGTAGTTCGTCGGCAGAACAGTCGTTCCACCAGGTGATGCGGGAGGTTATGCGCATTAAAATAACGTATAGTTGATCCCCCTCTGAATCAAGTCTTGCAGCTAGAAATAAATTTATTGGATGTTTGCAATGAAAATTTAGCTAATTTCGTACTTTGTCCGACTTTGACGGCTTGTAACTTTTTCTGGGTGCATCGGAGACCCTTCAATGCTATATTATGAAATGTATAGCAATTAATTCTCTATCGACTGGTGGCAGTCCCATCTCTCTAGGTGGTCGCAGTAAAAATTGGCAGCCAGAAATGTAAAATTGGTCAGTTTGAGCCGATTTCCCCGAGAAGTCTTGGGCAGAAGAGGGTTAAGTTCAGAAAGCCAGAAAGTGAGTAATGGTAGCTGAGTTCGAATCTCGCACCAATAACTTGTACTCATGAATTTAACCCCTTTGCTTCAGGTGCGGAAGCGAAATCGATCCTGCCGGAATCAAGCCTAGGTTGTAGTATTTTGGAATTCTCAGTAATTGTCACTTTGCTCAGATTATTGGTAGTCAGTCCGGAGAAGGACACAGAAATTGGACACTTGATTGGATCAGAATTGGTTGTTTAAGGTACATTGTGGGTCGAGTCAGACTTTTGCGGAAGGGTTAAGGCAGAGACGATTCCTGAGTGAAGCACCGGGCTTGAATAAGAGACCTAAAACTAAGAACGTGATCTAGAGCTTTGATTTGTTCACTTGGACAGTTTAGAAATTAATCGGCTAACATCTAAGCGGAACTTTGTTGTTTTATATCAAAAATGAGTTTCGTCCTATCTTTCATCGTCTTTGCCAAGGGGATTATATCTCCAGATCCCTGGCTTATTTTATTTGAGTTATTGAAACGGAGACAAGAAGATTTGTAATTAACAACTAATAATTTAAATCAACTAATTGTTGAAGCTTATATAACCGCACCAAGCATCCCCCCAAAAGGACTGACCCCTGCGTTGACGATCTATAGATCGACCTCGGCTCATCGAATAGCGACCGTGAGTGAACTGTGCGCTGTGTTCTCCGCTATAATGGAGATTGGTACAGCATTCGTGGGCTCACCCAAGGACCGGAAATTATGTGTGCCTTTAATTATTATTATTAATAATAATATTGATTTGAACAGTGTTTATAACTTTGGTGATAATAGTATTGTCCTTGTTTTAAAGGATTGATAGAGATAGACCGCACTACCACAAGCATATAGGGAAACACAGAGTTTAGCAGTAGAAGGTAATAGTAGAGAAGCAGAAGAAGGAGTAACAATAAAGAATCAAATCCAAAATCTTGTCCCTCAACTAAAAATAGTCAAACTTTCATCATAAACTGGCAACTCTGGCAACCCTTTAGTCTGTATCTTGTACTTTTAACATTAACTTTAACTTTAACCTATATTCAGTGGAGTGTGACATTTTATTGTTATTATTATTATTATTATTATTATTATTATTATTATTATTATTATTATTATTATTATTATTATTATTATTAGTCGCATTATTATCATTATTACTATATATTATCCAAGTAATCATTGTAGTTGTCAAGAATCATATTAATTCTTAATAAATTGAAGTGTGTCTCAGCAAGCGTTTGACGTAGGGTGCAATCGTTGGACAAAGCCATTGGATCAGGACCAACATCTTCCCCAGCACAAGTAAGTGGAACATCTCGAGCCAGAGGTCCCGACCCGGATCACGGAGATATCAAAGCAGAACTCTTCAGCGATTTATCTTGATTAGCTTATCAAGATAAGGATCAGGCCTCACCGTTGTGAACTGATACCGACAATTCAAGCCCAAATTCCCCTCATCGCACAACGAACTCACCACTAACGCCCGATTGCACCAAATGTTTCTGCGTAAAATCTAATTATCTTAAAATCTTATTAGCTAGAAAGATTTTAACACTAAACACATTTTTCATTGCACCAAAATGTTTTTGCGTAAAATCGTTTTAACTTATGCTTAAAATCTGTTTTGCTAAAATCTAATTAAGGGTAACGTGACTGAGACAACCTGTCACATACAGAGTGGCAGCTTTGAAGTTTCAGCGCTGTCCAATGATAATACACTGAAGTTCTGATACTATGAAACTACTTAAAAACCAATTAGCTGCTTGTCAAGAATTCCTGTTTTTATGGGCTGGGCTTGCATTCACAGGGCTTAGTAGTAAACGGTATGTACATTGACTGCTGTCTGCAATGCGATACAATTTTGGTAACCTGCTTTTAGCAACAAACCTTACTTTCTTTTTCACACTAAGCCTCCGTTTGGTACATGCAACGAATTAACCAGCGGAAGTTGCCTAAAAACTGATGATCTTCAAATCCAAAACTTTTATCTATTATCGGTACTTGTTCTGTAATTACGCTAATTCATTAGTTACTCTTTCAGTTCCCCAAGAAAAATAATGTGACTGTCTACATGCAAACAAGAATTTTCAAAAGTTAAATGATGTAGTTGAAATAGTGACCTGGATTGTCCCACTAAAAGTAGTCAAACTTTCATCATAAACTGGCAACTCTGGCAACTCTTTAGTCTGTATCTTGCAGTTTTAACATTAACTTTAACTTTAACCTATATTCAGCGGAGTGTGACATTTTATTATTATTATTATTATTATTATCATTATTATTATTATTATTATTATTATTATTATTATTATTATTATTATTATTATTATTAGTCGCATTATTATCATTATTACTATATATTATCCAAGTAATCATTGTAGTTGTCAAGAATCATATTAATTCTTAATAAATTGAAGTGTGTCTCAGCAAGCGTTTGACGCAGGGTGCAATCGTTGGACAAAGCCATTGGATCAGGACCAACATCTTCCCCAGCACAAGTAAGTGGAACATCTCGAGCCAGAGGTCCCGACCCGGATCACGGAGATATCAAAGCAGAACTCTTCAGCGATTTATCTTGATTAGCTTATCAAGATAAGGATCAGGCCTCACTGTTGTGAACTGATACCGACAATTCAAGCCCAAATTCCCCTCATCGCACAACGAACTCACCACTAACGCCCGATTGCACCAAATGTTTCTGCGTAAAATCTTATTAGCTAGAAAGATTGGATTGGAAAGCCATTGGATCAGGACCAACATCTTCCCCAGCACAAGTAAGTGGAACATCTCGAGCCAGAGGTCCCGACCCCGGATCACGGAGATATCAAAGCTTAAAATCCAATTAGCTGCTTGTCAAGAATTCCTGTTTTCATGGGCTGGGCTTGCATTCACAGGGCTTAGTAGTAAATGGTATGTACACTGAATGCTGTCTGCAATACGATACAATTTTGGTAAAATGCTTTTAGCCACAAACCTTACTTTATTTTTCACACTAAGCCTCCACTTGGTACATGCAACGAATGAATCAGCGGAAGTAGCCTAAAACTGATGATCTTCAAATCCAAAACTTTTATCTATTATCGGTACTTGTTCTGTAATTACGCTAATTCATTAGTTACTCTTTTAGTTCCCCAAGAAAAATAATGGTGACTGTCTACATGCAAACAAGAATTTTCAAAGGTTCTTGAAATAGTGATCTGGATTGTCCCACTAAACAGATTTTAAACATAGTACGAAGCATGTTTAAAATCTAATTAAGTTTCAATATGTAATAAGATTTTAAACAGATTCTAAATATATCTAAGTTGGTGCAATGCTCAGGCAACTTAAACAAATTTAACATCTGTTTAAAATCTAATTTAGCTAATTAGATTTTAAACACATTTGGTGCAATCGGGCGTAAGACCCCGCCCGGGTTGGCTACAAGGATACCCATTTTGGGCAAACCACCTTTTGGGCATCCTGTGTCTAAGTTTGCTGTTTCTAGCAGACGCGCTGACCCTCCGTGTAAGAGAATAAGTTGCTACAGAGTCCTAACCAACTACGCTGAACAAAAAACGGATTTCATAGTCGGATTCAGCAGCCCAAAGAACCCTATGAGTATTTTTTCGGAAAAATTGTAGACAAAAAGGTTTTGACCCTATTTTTAATGCGCCTAGCTAGCTTTTCAGGCCTAAAAATAAAGGTTATTTCTTGACAAAAAGTGATCTAACACACTAACCAGAAAACCAAAATCCTTGAAACTTAGCCACAGTTTGCCCCTATTAAAGCCTAATGACTGGTATTAAACGCTAGGGTAGGCTAGGGGATGCCAAGTTTTTGCATTTTTTTGCTCCAGTTTTTTGCATTTTTTTAAATTTGTGCCGAATCAACGTAAAACTTTCTAGCCTTACTCTCCAGTCTTTCTAGCCTTTTGAATTATATTTCTACCGTAGGCAACTGCTACAAAACAGTTTACTACTCAGTCACCAAGTTTCTAAACATTCAGTCGCTTAAATCTTGTCTCTTTACGTTTCCATCATGTTCCTGGTACTGCTGGTACGGCCCCAGCCACCATGGCCGAACCTTGATTAATGCCAGTACCCTTGGCATCAAACCCGGCAGCATCACTTGCTTCGAATAGCGGCTGGAATCCACCTGCAACGGCCACAGCACCGGCTCTCAGGCCATCCTTGTAGGTTCCCAGTACGGCTTCGGCTCCAGGGATTTCATGAGCCTTTGCCTGTCCTTCAGAAATGAAAGCTACAAAATCGTTCCCACCTGATGCCCTTAGCGTTTCGGCACCTTGGCCCAAAGCAGTGAAAATCTGATCACTTCTGATCACACGTCTAGCATCGCCTATCTAAACAGGGTGATTTGATCACAAGAATATAGCAAGCATCGACTATCATTGTACGAAAACTAGTACAAGAAGTATAGGGTACGCTAGCTTTGTATGGACACTAGCCTTGTATGAACAATAGTAAAGGATTTTAGCTTCTTTCTAAGTCACAAAACAACCAATCGTGGCAAGAGTGGTATTGTTGGAAAGCTCGCCTCAACAGCTTTCACGCAATTAAATTTTCTTTAAATTTTAGTGCAATCATAGTACGTGCTAACTCGTTATTTGTCTGATTTGTAAGAATTGCTCTTTTCGGTGTTATTTTATGCTAACTTTTAACACCTGATATCTATGTCCAGGTAAGATTGATTTGACTTAATTTTTATATCATTCTGCTTCTCATCATATTTAATGGTGCGAAAATGCAAAAACCTAGTTTTGATTTACGATTGCTGTCACAAAAACTATAGTTTCGATTGACATTTTTGGCTTGATCCATGTTTGGACACAGCTTTTCTTCGTATGAACACACTTGCTATGTATGGACATTAGCAATCTTTAACGCTATTTCTCCGTATTCTTTCGAGCTAAGCAGTCAGCATCACGTTGCAATCGGACATTTTGCATTGTTTAATTTCAATTCTAGTTTCTGGTAAGAATTACTCTTAATGTAAAGTATAAATATCGTTCAATTAACTGCTGCTGCCCTGCACAAACTCATCATTTTTGTGACTAGTCTGCTTTGTATATTTCCATTCACAGATTAATACGGGGTATGGAGGTCTAAGCCCTCCCGTCCTGAACTCTGACAAGATATAAGCCGTGCTCTCGCCTTGAGCAAGAAGCAAGGAGAATTTGGCGGAAAATAGTTAAAGATTAAAAATTTTGAAACGTTTCTTTTTTAAATAAACCCTACAATGTTTCATAAAAACTAATCAAAATTAAGAAACCTTGTGGAAACGTTTAAGATATTGTTCCCGTTCTGTTTTTAAAACAGTCGCTATTTTCATTGCGTTTTAGCATTAGTTTCGAGATTATTTACGTCATTTCTGCTACGGAACAAGCCCCCTTGAAAATTTCCATTCGAAGGACAGGACAAATCCTTCGTTAATGTATATATTTCTATTTCGTTTACATTTTGTGCACATGTTTGATATCTCAGATTTTAGTTGGGGAGAGGTAGGAGACTGGAATCAGATCCGAGAAAGCTTTCAATTTTGAAGACATGATAGGGGAACCGTCTTAAACTATATTCTATTTTTAGCCAGAACGATTTTCTTTCGATGCACAGTTCTATTTCTATCGTCAGTGCTGCTATGCGACTACTACAAAATTGACTGTTTAAATATGCAAAATTAGGGAAAACTAGTGTATTTTTATGTTACAAAATAATGTTTAGAAGTTTCTGGCAGTTTTTAGTTGATTTCCAGCAAATTTTGGAACCCATTCGAAAATTTTAAGTAATTTAAAATTGGGTAGTTTTGGTATTTTGTTTGGTATTTCTTGGATTAGACATCTTGCTTCAATTCTAACAAATGATGGCTCGGACGTTGTAGGGTAAGGGTGACTGAGCCCTGCTATGGGGATTGACAAGACTGGAAGCTAAAATTAAGATTTTGCAACCCAATTTCGGTTTATTATAGATGGCTAGAACAAAATCTGTGGCCTGAGGAGTTTGGTCCGGACCGTATGGATTGACCAAATTGCCGAGGGCGACCAGAGAAGAGTTTATGAAAATTCACAGCCGTCTCATGAATTCAGAGTTCCACAGCCGACTGCTTCCTCAAGCACTGCAGATAATGCGCCTGCCGGAGGTATTTATTTTAATACTGCAACGGTAATAATCTGTTTAATAATAATAGTAAATGCTTCGGCATCAGCGGGTGGCCGGTTCACGGGTTTAACACCTTCCAATTTTGACCATTTGCAGCATCACCATACTGTATACTATTTTCTGGGTGGGCATCTTCAGGCATCCAGCATCACTTCTGGCCACCCCTATCCACATGCAAAAGTTTACCCAAATCGGTCGAGACAATCTCGAGAAAGATGTGCAGAAATTGGTACAGACTAGCATGGCTCAGAAGGAGGGACTCCCCGAAAATCCCCCCGAATCGCCCCTCCCGGGAATTTTGCTTTCGCCCCCCGAATTTGTTGGGAGCCCGAATCTTTGCCAAAAATAAGTGAATGTGCAAAAATTGTCCGGCTTCACAAGATATTTTTATCGTAAAAATGGCTATTATCAGCTTAACTCCTTACATGCTCGTCAGGGCATGTCTTCCTTGTCCTGCAACTGAAGCATGAGTTGCCAGTCACGTTTTTGTATCAGATGTTTTTGTATCGTGCAACAGACCTCGCGCCCAGGGCTCGGCCCGGGCGGCCAGTCACCTGTTATCGCAACAACCCCACTGGTGGGAAAGGTCAACTCTACCGGTCCTCGTGTAATTTCTGCGTACTGTTCAATTAGACATCGGGAGCTGCAACACAACCCTCTCGCCCGGCAGATTGAGCGTTATGAAGAGTTTTGCGTGGATTCACGTCGTAAAAGTCATGCACACAGTACACAAACTGCAAAGCTTGATGCGTCTGGGCCTGCGTAACCCTGTGGGCAAATCGATTGCCTTGTGAGCAACAAGTAGGGGACTGGAATCCCACTGGAGGTACGAGTTATCAGACAGTTTTCAGTTTTCACTATACCGTGAACAATGACTATTTTAGGTGCCAGAAAACTCGAATTGAAGGCGATTGCTGAGATGTATGGAGTTCGATTGCGTCTCTCATGAGACGGTTTCTAAAGATTCAACCAAATTGCTCCTTTCTTGGTGACCAGGATAGGCGCATGCTTGATTCTCAGGAAAAGGAATTTTCAGATCCCATCACTTACTTGCAGGAGGATGGCTTCCCTATTTCTGTTGACCGTGGTCGTATTTGTATCTTATTTGAATTTTTTGTCCCGACATTTTTAGTTTCTGCTGTGTTCCGGTATTTTGTTTGCAGTTTGTCTAATCAGCAGCCATCCAGCTGCAGTGTAGCTCAGTAGCTATATGTTAATGTAAAACCTGGTCTTGCTTCGTTAGTTTAGATTTGTGTGATCTCATCATAATTGCTAACTTGTTTTTATGCAAGATTTTACAATTTCATTATGTTGGCTTGTCCTTGTTTATTAAAAGCTGTTGATTACGTACTAAATGTGCCAGATTGAATTGTAGTCTTGTGCACTGTTGAATGTTAGTTTTTTTCGGTGCTTGAATAACGTTATTACGCTGTGTTTTATTGAATAAATAAGGCGTTTTGTGTTAGTAGATAGTGGTGTCCATACAAGGGAAGTAGTGTTCATACAGGCCTGGTCAGAAATAACTTTCTTCACGAAGGCGAATGCGAAGTGCCTTCGCGAATTTGCGAATGTAGTTTTACATAGCTTTCGCGAAGGTCGGCTTGAATTTTCCTTCGCAACGTTTTCCTGATTACTTGTCAAAAGCGTAAACTTAAACTTGCTTTTATTGCACAGCTGTCTGTCCAAAGCTCTATACCACATAGAGGTAAAACTGACCAGTTGGCCGGTGGCTACTAGCAGTTAAGTCAAAGCAGCAGGCACCCTGCTGTTTGTTTTGACATCTGTCAGAAAAACTGCGTACAAAGCTAGCTTTAACCATTTTGTGGTAGTTGGGGTTTTTTAACGGAAAGGAAACCGTGTAGAAAACTTTTTGAGCTGAGAAAGCAGTTTTGAGGCTTGTGAGCATATGAGGGAACCATTAGCCAAAAATGCTGCCAATGAAATTCCAAAACAGAAAGACTAAAAAGTGTCAAATGTTTTACTAAATTTGTTAAATAAATTTATTACCCATATATTATTTTTAAAAACCTTTAGGCGGTGTTTACTGTAGTCTTGGCCACATTTACCAGGGTCATTAGGTACAACCGACTTCAAATTGTTATGAATCCTGTTACTGTTTTGCGCCAATTAGTAAAAGTGAGAGTAGAGGCTTAATCAGCTCTGAAGCTATTAGGGATGAACAACTGGCTTCTATACAAAAGAACCTTTACTGTCAGTTACGATTGCTTTATCCGCACGTTAAGATAAATATCTAATATTTTACTTCCCGTGTATTTATTTGTTGCTTTTAAATACTCACCTCTATCATGAATAGAAACAACACCAGGAGAGCTATGGAAATGATCTGAGGAACTTCATCAAATTCTGGTGTTCACTGAAAATGAAATTGTTGCTGCATCTAATGTCCATTTGTAAATAGCTCGGCGTTGCTTGTGACGGCCTGGTTCAAAAACCGTTGCGTTCCATTGTCGATGCAAGTAATTACCGCCCAACAAAGAATACATTCACTGTTACTATAATGATCAACGTCAGAGATATTATTTCACTTTTAAATTTCCGATATCAATGGCCATAACATGATTGACAATCTTCCAGGTGAAAGTCCACAAATTACATCAATTAGTCTTTCCACTTTGTGTAACTGTCAAATCGTATTCAACAAGTGTAAATTCCCACCGGCTCAGCTGGCGCGATGACAGACAGTCGATTGGAGGTTGTGGAAGCATAAATAGCCACGGTATGTAAAGCCTTTTATTCTATGAACATACGTTTTAGAGTAAGTGAAAAATTGAACCTTTAG
>JASAND010009560.1:0-15016 GCA_030248195.1 Trissonchulus latispiculum | reverse complement strand
TTCGTTCAGTTGTGTGTGTGTGTGTGTGTGTGTGTGTGTGTGTGTGTGTGTGTGTGTGTGTGTGTGTGTGTGTGTGTGTGTGCTCAGGTGAGGGCTTCCTCGCTGTAGATATTTCAGCAGAAGGGTTGGTGAGTTGCGACATGGTAGGGCCCACCTCCATCCAGGTGCCTCCTAGCCCCACGGATAGGTGATAGAGCAAAACTAATGGGCCATTTAGATTCACCTCATATAGGGGTTCCTATTCGAATACGAAACCTCCAGCCCCAGCAGCTCTTATATAGGGGCTGCCTACACCTGCACCCCAGGCCTTCCCCTTTTACACGCTTAACTAGTGACCCCAAACCAGGGCGCCACGGACCACCAAACAGCACCATCTCAGTTACGTGAGATCTTCACCTTGGGGCGTACTGAGAACCCCAATATGAGAACCTGGCTTTGAGCCTGTGCTCTCATGAGAGCTGGCTAATAAATACTTTGGACTTAGTTTTTTTTCCGGGGGGGTCAAAAAATCGAAAAATCCTAGGAGTACACAGACCTATGGGGGTCCTGCAGCGAAAAGAAAAATTCGCCCAGGATTGAAATTTCCATCCACAAAATAGCAAAACCTTAGTAGAAATTTTATATCCTCCGACCTCTAGGGTGGGGGAAAAATGGAAAACTATGCAAGCGGCCAAAGCACTATTTGCATATCTCGAGACTGCGGCTCACCGACTTCGGCTCAAATTTTCACAGTATAAACCCCTGCCCATAGGCTCTTCACACACCGAGTTTGAGCCCGATCGGTCCACTCCTCCGTGAGTTATTAAAAAAACAGTTTCCAATAAGGCGCACAACGTGCAAATTTCCCTATTCTAGGTATATAGTGCGCTAACGCGCACTACCTGATATACTTGCATCAAGATATCTTAGGTTTTGAACAAAAAATTGAGGCTGTTTCCTATGTACAGGGTGGGATGATGCCTCCCCCCAGGATTAGGGCTTGCCAGCCTCCAAGAGTTCATATTTCAAATAAATATAAAATTGATAAAGGTAAAAACAGCTGCCTGTTCACGGATCCATAAGAGTTCATACTTCAAAAGGCAACAGAAAAATAAGGTGATCAGGTTAAATTTTAAAAAATATTGTCCGGCTTAGCCGGATTGTTATATTACGTCTTCGTTGGCATTTCTTAGCCATTTTAAACTTAAATCTAAGTTAAGTTAAAAATTGTTCAATTTTGAGCTCAGCAGCAAAACATAGATATTTAAACATTTTTTGAAAAAGATCGATGCCCCTTCCAGACCTGGGGGGATGCCGTCAACCAGACTTCCTCCCTCCAAACATTTTCGCCCAGGAAAAAGCCAGTGAGGTAGTAAGGTCACATTAAAATATTGTATGTTTAACACATATACATATGTATACGTATATAGAACCGTTTGGATGCTCCACACAAACCTTCAGCTCTTCATGCTCCTTCAGGAATGCTTCTGGAATTTCTGGCGGCTGCTGAGAAGAAGCATCAGTCGTGGTGGCAGTAGCAGAATCCCTAGCGGCTGGATCCCCATTATTTCCATCTAATATGGAAGAAGTGCCCGGTGGTGGGGGGCCCGCGCCCTCATGCGTGGACCGGGCCGTGGACACATGAGCAGAGCGGCATCCTCCATTTACTGTGAGAAAAGGAAAGGCACTAACAGCAGCTGGGGAAGGCAGCCGCGTCGTAGCACCCGACAGTTGCCCCAACGGGGATCGCTGTAGGGACCCGGACACAAATGGACGCAGAAATTTAATCAGAGAACTAGACATCAGTTTACTAAAATGATAAAAATGTGCGTTAAAATACGTATACGTATATAGGCAGGCGCGTAGCCAGGGGGGGGGAATGGGGGGAATTCCCGCCCAGCGAAATTGTATTGCCCCCCAGGAATTTTTTCCTGCCATGTGTAAAACGCCCATTTTTCAAAAAATTTTCGCGCCTTCGGCGCGAAATACGTGTATTCTACCATTTTAATACGTGTTTCGCACTTAAAAATGAGTACCAATTACCCTATTTGGTGTACCTTGACCACCTTCTGCGTCATTTGGGTGCATGAACACGCACTGCGCCTTAAATATTAATGTGATTTCAACGAATGCTCTGTAAAAATTTCACGAAGGTCACGAAATAAAAAAATTTCTCAGCTTCTGGAGGGCTCCGCCCCCCAGCCCCCCCGACCCCATTTTGCACCCCCCCCCCGAAAATTTTTTCTGGCTACGCTAGTGTTTATAGGGATAGTTCCAGTAAACGGGTGACACCCACAAACAACCCGGGCATTTTTTAGTGGGGGGGGGTGGGCCCCCCCCCCACTTTTCGGAGCCCCCCCAACTTTTCGGCAAGCCCCCACCCACTTTTTTGGGGGTCGCCCAAACGTGTCAAAAAATTAGGTTTTTGAGGTCAAATTTTCAAAAATTTTCTCAATTTTTAGCTAATTTATGGACTTATAAGCTCATTTTAAGCTTAAAAACAGCGATTTTTTGCGTTTTTACCTTAAAAATTTTTTTATTAATTTTTTTATAATTTTTCGCTAAAAAGTTCGGTATATTTTACATTTGGCTCGCCCCCCCCCCACTTCCCCCTCCCTAGGGGGGAGGGCGAAGCCCCCCCCACTTTCAAAACCCTAAAAAAATGCCAGCCACCTCCAACAAAACTATCGGGTGGGTGCCTCTTTTGGTTCCAAAGAATGTTCGGAATCAAAAAATCGCTCAGATCAAATTTCCAAAAAATTGTCCAGTTTAGCCTACGACACAACGACGCAATCTTGCGCAGATGACATAAACACGCAAATTAGAACACGTCGAGTTTGGTGTTAGAGCGAAGTCTCGCCCCAGTATATATATACTGTCATTTCTAGTGGGGGGGAGTGGGGGAGGAGCCCATAGACTTTTCGCTTCCCCTACACTTTCCTAAGCCCCTCCCCCCACTTTCACCCCCCCCCCCCAATTTTCGGCAAGACCCCACCCACGTTTTGGGGGACGCCCAAAAAGTGTCAAAAGTGTCAGTTTTTGAGGTAAAATTTTCAAAAATTCTCTCAATTTTTAGCTAGACTTCCTTTAAAGCTTAAAAACAGCGTTTTTTGCATGTTTATACAAGTAACAAAAATGCTCCGCACAAAAGGGGATAATATGTGTGTTGGGCCTATGTCTATCCTTTAAATTCCGGTTGAGAAAGGCACAAATCCGACACCGCAAAAGTTGCTCAGCTCACTTAGGGCTTTCATTTGATACCAAATTTTACCACTTTTGAAAAATTTTATTTTTGACCCAAAATCGCCTAAGTCCACCCCACCCCACCACAACACTCTACAGCCACTTTGAGCATGCAGTTCTATGACAAAAGTTGCTCAGCTCGCTGAGGGCTTTCATTTGATACCAAATTTGACCACTTTTGGAAAATTTCATTTTTGACCGAAAATCGCCTATATAAGTCCCCACCCCACCCCACAGCAGCACTCTACAGCCACTTTGGGTCATGGTTTTTTTTGCGTCAGGGGCTGCGTCATGGCGCAAATTTTTTTCGTGTGACGCAAATGAAATTAACCCTGACGCAAGCCTGGCGCAGCTGGATTTGAACTTCAACTAGAGGCAAAATTGTGCAAACTTGCTGGAAAAATTGTGTTTCAAACGTGATATTTCTAAAAATTTTCTGCTGGGGGCTGCGCCCCCAGACCCCCGCATGTCTGCCTTCTTACTTCTCGCTGAGTGCTAAGATGACTGACAAACTAATATTTTATTTAATCATTGAATATAAGGGCGCATGTAGCAGCGGGAACAGCTTGCAAGTCTTGCAGATGTAGCACTTAAAAAGATTTTAATATACATTCGATATTGCAACAACCGGCCATACTTAATACCACATCAACTGGTCGCGAAAATGCTCTAAATTAATTCCTGGGAGAGTCTTAATTGCAAAAATTCTTCAACTTCTGGGGGGCTCCGCCCCCACCCCCCGTGTTGGTTCTTTCTCTTGATCTTAATGCTTCACACATTAAAATCTACTTTAAAGATGCAAAATTTGAAAAACAGGTGGAAAATGTGTTTAATGCTGTGTATTGACGGTTAAATAGTTAAACATTGGTTACACATTAAAATAATGTTGAAAATACTTATTAAATCGTTTAAAAATAAATTTTATTTTTGACGCAGTGACCCCAGTTCCTGACGCAATAAAATTTTCCCTGACGCAGCATTGGCGCAAATCGTGAAACCAAAAAAACCCTGCTTTGGGTATGCAGTTCTATAACAAAAGTTGCTCAGCTCACTAAGGGCTTTCATTTGATACCAAACTTGACCACTTTTGAGAAACTTTAATTTCGACCATTTGACCCTCCCACCCGACTGACCCTTCAAACGGCAACGTAGAACCAGCCCAGCAAAATAGGTACGTCGGACGGCAAAACGAATACCGGGAATGAGCTGGGCACACCAGAAAACCCCTATCGACAAAGTTTTGAGAGGCCAGGTAGAGCCTACTATGGACCTCCAGGAAGCGTTTTCCGACTTGACCCTCCAGACGGCAAAGTAGAACCAGCCCAGCAATATAGACACGTCGGACGGCAAAACGGATACGGGGAATGAGCTGGGCACACCAGAAAACCCCTATAGACAAAGTTTTGAGAGGCCAGGTAGAGCCTACTATGGACCTCCAGGAAGCGGTTTCCGACTTGACCCTCCCGACGGCAAAGTAGAACCAGCCCAGCAATATAGACACGTCGGACGGCAAAACGGATACCGGGAATGAGCTGGGCACACCAGAAAACCACTATAGACAAAGTTTTGAGAGGCCAGGTAGACCCTACTATGGACCTCCAGGAAGCGGTTTCCGACTTGACCCTCCCGACGGCAAAGTGGAACCAGCCCAGCAAGATGGGTGGGTCTGACGGTAAAACTGACTGCGGGAATCGATTCTCCGTGCCAGAAAACCATTGTATGGAAGATTTGAGCTTTCAAAGTTGAATAGATAGCGAGAAATGTCGATTTTTCATTTTTCGAATTTTCGCCATTTTTGACGGGCCACTGTGGTCGCTAGGGAAGTGATAGAGAAACGGAACCTGGACCGTTAGTTAGTTCAATATATGTAATTTCTGAATATAAAAAGAAATCAGCTCCAGCTCGTAACGTTCGACCTGAGCGACGACCACAAAAATGGTCACTTTTCGCTATGAGCCGACTTTGCGGCGCCACTGCGGCGCTGTGGCGCAGCTGTGGCGCAAAAAAAGTTGTGATTCTTAAATTCTTTAGAGGGTACTACTAGACCCCATAGCCCTTTAGGTTGGCCCACCGCTGCTGCTCTCCCCACCGGTGGGGAGAGTGAAGGGGGAGGCCCCTCCAATAGTGGGGGGGGGGAATCTAAAGTGGTCTAAAATCGCTAAAAATGCAGTAAAAATAGCCTGTTTTCTACATATATACGTATACTGCTATAACTATGCTTAAAAGTGCTCAAAAATTGAGTTTGAGTACCAAAATAGACGATTTTTGAGCAAAAAACTCCGGCGAAGCCGGAAAATTTTTGAAACTTTTGACTAAAAAAGAAAAGGCTAAGCTATGGCCTAAAAAAAACCTTGGGCGCACCCCCCACCCCAGTAAAAAAAGCCTAGGTACCTTGAACCGAAATTTTCGAGGGGGCTTGTACCATATCCATAAATTAACAGTAACTGTTACATAACGTCGAAATTTTTACTAAATTTGCACCAAAAATATCAACTTTTAGGAAAAATTTCAAAATTTCGATCGAGTTTCCTGAAAAATTCAGAAATTTCGGTTAAAAATTCCGGCGAAGCCGGAAATTTTTTGGAATTTTGGTGCGAAAATCGAATTTTTCCGGCCATTTCTGCTTACCTCTAGCCCAAACTTTCCTTACCCCTTGTCCCTGACGGCGATAGGGCTTGTACCTTGCCCGGGCAGGAGGGGGGCTTGGACCCCCCCATACCCCCCCGTGTTAACCTATGATTTTAAGCGTATATATATAATTTTTAAGTTTTCCAAAACATTTTGCGCCTTCGGAGCAATGTATCATCTATATATACGTATATATCTGTTTTTCATCTGTTTGTTTTCGTCTGGGCGTTGTTTAGTGTAGCCTTCATATTCTAAGCAACGCTGCCATTTGGGCTGTATTGGCATATATATTATTCTACGAAATTATGTTTCCAAATTCAATAAATGACGGGAATAAAATATATATATATTATATAATGCCGAAAAGTTTTGAAGGATTTCAGACCAAAAGGTTTAATTTTCAAAAATATTCTCAACGTCTGGGGACTCCGCCTCCCAGACCCCCATTGTAGCTCAAAAAGACGTCTTCAACACAAATATTTAACGTTCAGAACATTGAAACATATTTATAAAGACTAAGCAAGCAATATATGTTTTGCATTTCTTCTGTAACACGCAAAAAATGCAAAATATTGTTATAAATGCTGTAAAACCCAATAAAAACGTGTTAATACTGCGAAAAGCGAATTTCAGGAAAAACATGGAATTTTTTAAAATTAACACACATTTTCTTAAAAAACACAGGTAAAATTTAAAAACAACCCTCTGGGTCCAAGGTAACATGCAACGGGAGGTCAGGGGGGGGGCGGAGCAACCCAGAAGTTGAAACTTTTTTATTTTACTCAAAAACAGTACATTGGACATTAATTTCTTGCAAAAAATAAATTATCCATTTTGTGTGCTTTAAAAAAATTTTCCAATTAGAAAATTTTTTAAAAATAGCTGTTTTTGACATAAAAATAGCACGCATTTTCCATTTTGTCATCCCAAAGGGGGGTCTAGATCATGGGCGTATCCAAGGGAGGGGTTTTGGGGGTTGAAACCCCCTCCTTTTGGCTTCAATTTTATCAATACTCCATTACAAAAAGTGCAAATTTTAGTCAAAACCCCCTCCTTTTCAGTAAATTTTAGTTAAAACCCCCTCCTTTTCAAAATTCTGGATACGCCCCTGGTCTAGACCCATTGAACCCCCCGGGTGCGGCCTTGCCCCTAGGACTTCTCCATGCGTTCAGGGCAGACCTTTAAGTGAGGGTACCCAAAAGTGACCTCAAAACCGAACTCAACGTTCATGACCAAAGTTCGAATGTCGGCTGCTATTTACTAAGGGAAAACCCTAGGCAACCCATATTGTCCCAATGACATGTCCTGACTGTGCGCTATCGATACATATAGACAAGTTCCCAGTCGGACCTCGGTGGGGTGGGTGATTTTTTATTTGTTAAAATTTTAACACATAAAAAATCACTTTCATATTTTATTACTGAAGTCAGAACAGAACACGAACAGAACAGAACACGAAAAAAGACGTTTTAGACTTTAAACCTTTAAAACGACATTTTAGAGCCACCAGACTTTATACTGGACGCTGCCGGGGGCCGTCAGTGACCACTGAGACTTCGGCGGGGTCAGTTGCCCTAGTAGGAACCCTAAGTTAGTGGTTTTGGGTTGTAAATACGTTATTTAGTGCGCTCTATCCAAAACTGATGAGCAGGTTTGGGAGTCTCGGTCTCGCCCAAAAGCCGAGACTTGGACAGTCTCGATCTCGGTCTTGCTCACCTAAAAGTCTCGGTCTCGGACCGAGACCGAAAATGTTTTGAAAACAGAAAATTTCAGCGAAAATTTTAAATCAATGGAGTGAAAATTAACAAAAGAGGTGCGGAAAACGTGTGTTTATGTGCTAAAGTTCCTAAATGCTAGGACTAAGCCTCAAAAACTAGAAGAAATTAAGTGTAAGCTAAAATTGCTAGTCTCGGTCTTGCCCAAAAGCCGAGACACGGCCAGTCTCACTCTCGGTACACTGGTCTCGGTCTCCGTCTCGTTCTCGGTGAAATCTCGGTCTCGCCCAACCCTGCTGATGAGAAAACATTGCTAGCTGCTCTCTGGGATCCGATCCGCCATTAAATTTTTGTTAACGGGGTGATTGTTTTTTGTTAAACCTTTAACAAAAAATCACATACCTTCGTCTACTGCAACTTATTGGTAGGTCATAGAGCAATGAAACTGGGGTGGTTTAAAGCTTAGCCCTATTCATGATCCTCAAAGTAATCGATTTGTTTTAGTTTTACGAAAGTTCTAGCCAAAAAACCAAATTTTGACTAAGCTTGCTATATGCTTATACCTTGGGCTGTCCCCCCCCCCATTTCCCCCTCTCTAGGGGGGGGGGGCGAAACGGACTTTTTCCTACAAGGGGGTTGGTAAGGGGCGGCCCCCCAGGGATTCGGGCCTTCCCCCACCCCAGAACTTTAAAGTGCCCGCAAAAACAGGGTTTTGAGGATAAATTTTGAAAAAGTTTTCCGGCTTCGCCGGATTTTTAGACGTTTTTAAGCATTTTAAGCTATTTTAAGCTTAAATTTAGATTAAAAATATATATATAGAGAGTTAATATTTTAGCTCAGCAGCAAAAAATAGCTATTTTTAAGCATTTTTCGAAAAAATTTTCTCCTCCCCAGATATCCGTGCCCCCCAGACCTGGGGGGAACCGCCCCCCAGACGTCCCCCCCACAAATTTTTGCCTAGGGAAAAGCCAGCGAAGCCCCCCCCATTTCAAAACCTCTAAAAAATGCCAGGTATATATATATATATTATATAGTCAAGCGGGAAAAAACCCACCCGCCAATGCGGGAAAAACCGGAAAAAACCCACTGCCAGTGTGGGCTACCAGTATGAGCTATCAGGGGCGCACCCAGGATTTTGGAAATGGGGGGTCGGTTTATTCCCGATAATTTTGACCCATCGGGGAAAAAAGCCAATCACTTTCTAGACCTATAGTGAGCCGTTTTCTTGGATTTTTGGGATTATTACTATGTTGAAAATAGTCAAAGCCAATCAGCAATTCAAGTATTACAGAGCAATACCGTTTGTAGGTGGGTAGTCCCTGAAATGAGCAACTTTTGGACTAATATGTCACGCCAGTCGTTCTGACCGCTACACGCCGCATTTCATCCTTAAACTGGCACATTTGGCCAAAAAGAGCATTACGAATCCATTGGAAAACACTATTTTGTAGCTATATAGCCTTCGTTTTAGCAAGTTTTTAAAAAATTTGTATGTTTACGTTATATATATACAAGTAACAAAAATGCTCCGCACAAAAGAGGATAATATGTGTGTGTTGGCTGTATCGTATATATATACGTCCATATATATATACGTATATATAAGTCCCCACCCCACCCCACCACAGCACTCTACAGCCACTTTGAGCATGCAGTTCTATGACAAAAGTTGCTCAGCTCGCTTAGGGCTTTCATCTGGTACCAAATTTGACCACTTTTGAAAACTTTCATTTTTGACCGAAAATCGCCTAAGTCCCCACCCCACCCCACCACAGCACTCTACAGCCACTTTGAGCATGCAGTTCTATGACAAAAGTTGCTCAGCTCGCTTAGGGCTTTCATTTGGTACCAAATTTGACCACTTTTGAAAACTTTCATTTTTGACCGAAAATCGCCTAAGTCCCCACCCCACCACAGCACTCTACAGCCACTTTGAGCATGCAGTTCTATGACAAAAGTTGCTCAGCTCGCTTAGGGCTTTCATTTGGTACCAAATTTGACCACTTTTGAAAACTTTCATTTTTGACCACTTGACCCCCCACCCAACTGACCCTTCAAACGGTAAAGTGGAACCAGCACAGCAAGATGGATGAGTCCTACGGCAAAAAGGACACAGGGAATGAGCTGGGCGCACCAGAAAACCCCTATAGACAAAGTTTTGAGAGGCCAGGTAAAGCCTACTATGGACCTCCAGGAAGCGGTTTCCGACTTGACCCTCCCGACGGCAAAGTGGAACCAGCCCAGCAAGATGGGTGGGTCTGACGGTAAAACTGACTGCGGGAATCGATTCTCCATGCCAGAAAATCATTGTATGGAAGATTTGAGCTTTCAAAGTTGAATAGATAGCGAGAAATTTCGATTTTTCATTTTTCGAATTTTCACCATTTTTGACGGGCCACTGTGGTCGCTAGGGAAGTGATAGAGAAACGCAACCTGGACCGTTAGTTAGTTCAATATATGTAATTTCTGAATATAAAAAAGAAATCAGCTCCAGCTCGTAACGTTCGCCCTGAGCGTCGACCACAAAAATGGTCACTTTTCGATTTGCTCCGACTTTGCGGCGCCACTGCGGCGCTGTGGCGCAGCTGCGGAGCAAAAAAAGTTGTGATTCTTTAATTCTTTAGAGGGTACTACTAGACCCCATAGCCTTTAGGTTGGCCCACCGCTGCAGATCACGTGAAAGCGGCGAACATTATGTACAATACAACCATCAAATAGGAGAAACCGGAAAAAAAACATCGCCGCCATAACCGGTCCGGGGCGCAACTTTTTAACGGAAAGTGATACGGGGCTGAAACTTCGCACACATACTAAACTCGATGTTCTGCTACAATTTGCGCATGAAATCTGCGCAGGATTTTGCGCAGCTACTGCGCAGCTTATTTTACACTGTCTCCAGCCACTTTTCACACATATTATAGGGGTCGCTGCCGCGACCCCTATGATATATATATATATATATACGTATAGTCAAGCGGGGAAAAACCCACTCGCCAATGCGGGAAAAACCCACCTCCAGTGTGGGCTTACCGGTATGAGCTATATATATATATACAAGAACAAAAAGTGCTCCTTCGTCGCATGTAAAATACATATGAGTCTTCGTAGGCAGGTTGTACATAAGCAAAGACTAGCCTGTAAAATACATATGAGTTCCGTAGGGAGGTTGTAAATTAAGGAAAACAAGTTGCAACCGCTTAACATATGAGCCTGTCCTACAACGAGGCTCATATTGGCGTATGTCATAATACGAATAATTTGCAGATATATATTTTACTTTTATATAAATACATACTGCATAAAGCTTTTCATTACAAATTATCCTTCATATAATGTTGATCAGTCATTATAGTGTGCATATGCTCAATACGGTACGCCATGAGGCGCTCTGACTCACAGCCAAGTGGGAACGCATTCTGCGTGTGTATGTGAAAGTGTTTCGAGAATGCATTCCATTTCTTCTGGGCCACAACGTCCATTCATTTTCCGTAGTGAGGATGAAGCTGAGGTTCTTTAATGAGGCTTTAATGTGGAATGCACTGTGACGCCAATATGAGCCTCGTTGTAGGACAGGCTCATATGTTAAGCGGTTGCAACTTGTTTTCCTTAATTTACAACCTCCCTACGGAACTCATATGTATTTTACAGGCTAGTCTTTGCTTATGTACAACCTGCCTACGAAGACTCATATGTATTTTACATGCGACGAAGGAGCACTTTTTGTTCTTGTTTTCTATTATTTTATATATGTATGCTCCTGAAGGTACGTATAGATATCTTTCAACAGTAGCAAGCAAGCCAACCACAGCACTCCACAACCACTTTGAGCATGCAGTTCTATGACAAAAGTTGCTCAGCTCGCTTAGGGCTTTCATTTGGTACCAAATTTGACCACTTTTGAAAAATTTCATTTTTGACCGAAAATCGCCTAAGTCCCCACCCCACCCCACCACAGCACTCTACAGCCACTTTGAGCATGCAGTTCTATGACAAAGTTGCTCAGCTCGCTTAGGGCTACAATTGGTACCAAATTTGACCACTTTTTGAAAAATTTCATTTTTGACCGAAAATCGCCTAAGTCCCCACCCCACCCCCCACCACAGCACTCTACAGCTACTTTGAGCATGCAGTTCTATGACAAAGTTGCTCCAGCTCAGGGCTACACTTTGTTTGGTCCCGAAATTTGACCACTTTTGAAAACTTTCATTTTTGACCGAAAATCGCCTAAGTCCCCACCCCACCACAGCACTCTACAGCTACTTTGAGCATGCAGTTCTATGACAAAAGTTGCTCAGCTCGCTTAGGGCTTTTCATTTGGTACCAAATTTGACCACTTTTGAAAACTTTCATTTTTGACCACTTGACCCCCCACCCAACTGACCCTTCACACGGTAAAAGTGGGAACCAGCACAGCAAGATGGATGAGTCCTACGGCAAAGAGGACACAGGGAATGAGCTGGAACGCACCAAACCCTCGATAGACAAAGTTTTGAGAGGCCAGGTAAAGCCTACTATGGACCTCCAGGAAGCGGTTTCCGACTTGACCCTCCCGACGGCAAAGTGGAACCAGCCCAGCAAGATGGATGGGTCTGACAGTAAAACTGACTGCGGGAATCGATTCTCCATGCCAGAAAATCATTGTATGGAAGATTTGAGTTGAAAAGTTGAATAGATAGCGAGAAATTTCGATTTTTCATTTTTCGAATTTTCACCATTTTATCGGGCCACTGTGGTCGCTAGGGAAGTGATAGAGAAACGCAACCTGGACCGTTAGTTAGTTCAAATATATAATTTCTGTCACCATAAAAAAGAAATCAGCTCCAGCTCGTAACGTTCGACCTGAGCGACGACCACAAAAATGGTCACTTTTTCGCTATGAGCCGATTTTGCGGCGCCACTGCGGCGCAAAAGGCGTAGCTGCGGCACAAAAAGTTGTGATTCTTAAATTCTTTTTTAGAGGGTACTACTAGACCCCATAGCCCCTTAGGTTGATTTTTGCTGCAGATCCGTGAAACCTGAGAACATTATGACCTGACTAACCATCAAATAGGAGAAACCGGAAAAAAAACATCGCCGCCATAACCGGTCCGGGGCGCAACTTTTTAACGGAAAGTGATACGGGGCTGAAACTTCGCACACATACTAAACTCGATGTGCTCTACAATTTGTTGTTGCCTCGTTGTAGGACAGGCTCATATGTTAAGCGGTTGCAACTTGTTTTCCTTAATTTACAACCTCCCTACGGAACTCATATGTATTTTACAGGCTGTCTTTGGTTATGTACAACCTCCGCTACATTGACTCATATGTATTTTACACGTGACGAAGGAGCACTTTTTGTTCTTGTTTTCTATTATTTTATATATGTATGCTCCTGAAGGTACGTATAGATATCTTTCAACAGTGCAAGCAAGCCAACCACAGCCTCCACAACCACTTTGAGCATGCAGTTCTATGACAAAAGTTGCTCAGCTCGCTTAGGGCTTTCATTTGGTACCAAATTTGACCACTTTTGAAAATTTCATTTTTGACCGAAAATCGTAAGTCCCCACCCCACCCCACCACAGCACTCTACAGCCACTTTGAGCATGCAGTTCTATAAGTAAAAGTTGCTCAGCTCGCTTAGGGCTTTCATTTGGTACAAATTTGACCACTTTTGACAAATTTCATTTTTGCCCGAAAATCGCCTAAGTCCCCACCCCACCCCACCACAGCACCTCTACAGCCACTTTGAGCATGCAGTTCTATGACAAAAAGTTGCTCAGCTCGCTTAGGGCTTTCATTTGAAACCAAAATTTGACCACTTTTGAAAAATTTCCATTTTTGCCCGAAAATCGCCAACTCCCCACCCCACCCCACCACAGCACCATACAGCCCCTGTGAGCATGCAGTTCTATGACAAAAGTTGCTCAGCTCCGCTTTTAGGGCTTTCATTTGGCACCAAATTTGACCACTTTTGAAAAATTTCTTTTTTGACCGAAAATCGCCAAAGTCCCCACCGCACCCCCACCACAGTACTCTACAGCCACTTTGAGCATGCAGTTCTATGACAAAAAGTTGCTCAACTCGCTTAGGGCTTTTATTTGGCACCAAATTTGACCACTTTTGAAAAATTTCATTTTTGACCGAAAATCGCCTAAGTCCCCACCCCACCCCCCCACAGCACTCTACAGCCACTTTGAGCATGCAGTTCTATGACAAAAGTTGCTCAGCTCGCTTAGGGCTTTCATTTGGCACCAAATTCACCACTCCTTTGAAAAATTTCATTTTTGACCGAAAATCGTCCAAGTCCCCACCCCACACCACCACATTGCCTCCTACAGCCACTTTGAGCATGCAGTTCCTATGACAAAAGTTGCTCAGCTCCTTTAGGGCTTTCATTTGGTACCAAATTTGACCACTTTTGAAAATTTTCATTTTTGACCCCTGACCTCCCACCGACCTGACCCTCCATATGGCAAAGTGGAACCAGCACACGCAACAATGGGTGGGTCAGACGGCAAAACGGACACCGGAGTGAGCTGGGCGCACCAGAAAACCCCTATAGACAAAGTTTGGAGAAGCTTTTAAAGCCTACTATGGACCTCCGGGAAGCGGTTACCGACCTGACCCCTCAGACGGTCAAGTGGAACCAACCCAGCAACTTGGGTTACTCGGGCAGCAAAACTCGATAGCGGGAATCGATTCATAAGTCCCAAAAAACCCTTTGTATGCAAAATTTGAGCCACCCATGTAGCAAAACCAGCGAAAAATTTAAGTTCAAAGTTCAACCCAAAATTCACCAACTTTGGCCGGCCAGCTACCAAAAATTACGCACGGAGACGAAAAAGTAATCATATAGCATTTGAACGACCCCGATATGTATACATTGTTTAACCATATAGTCAGTATTACCCCATATATAGCCCAATCTGACTTACTAAGGCGCCTTTGAAGCATACTTTTTGGCCATTTTAGCGTTTTGGCCGACTTTTGGCCCCCCCAGCCAAAAATTTTTTCCAGCTCCGGGAGGTATAAAAACCCGCTTATTTTCTTATTTTTGATTTGTACTACAAGAATATATATGGGTTTCATAGGCAAAAATTTTTCTATCTGGAGTATTCGAAGCTACAAAACCCCCTTATGAGACATCAAAAGCTGAGAAAACCGGAAAAAAAAACATCACTCTCGTAAGCGATTTTTGGCATAACTTTTTAACGGAAAGTGGTACGGGGATGAAAACTTCGCACACATACTAAACTCGACACGTACAATTTTTTGCGTACATAATCTGCGCAGGATCTGCGCAGGAATCTGCGCAGCGTCTGCGCAGCCTTGTTTTACACGGTCATTCGACCATTTTCACTCATGATATACGGGGTCGCTACCGCGACCCCTATGATATAGGATTTTAATAGCCTATCTTGAAGAGCATCCAATAACTCAGGAGGGTGTTTTATTGTCGCTCCCGC